>FIZT01040266.1:0-10073 GCA_900065295.1 Paracoccus marginatus
GGCGAATTACCCACGCACACATTCGCACTGACGAACAAAACAACCCGCTTATGAAATTACGTTCAAGATTTCGAATCTTTTCAAATTTCAATGTTTGACAAGCATAACTTGGTCCTTGGCTTATATACTTATTCCCTAAATTTAGACACCCAAGATTTCTAACGCGAGTCAAAGCAAAATACCGAATTGATTTTTTTCAAAAGGCAATTGAATCACGATTATGATGAATAAATTTAAGAAGCACGTTAATCGCAGTAAAAATTATTAATCGTGAGTACTTACTTACAGGTTACGAAATGGTGGTCAACGGGTGACACAGGGCATATACGAATATGCATTGAAAAATGCGAGAATTACAAATGCAAACATTATACGTTAAACCATACACCATACCTAACCATTTAGGCATTTAATCAATGAAAAAATAAGTTAAAATATCTAACACTTGGTTTGACTTTGAATTGAATAAATGAAAGACACGAGTGACGAAGCGAATCAAACGAAATCATGACTAACAAGTCGTTGGTCGATGAGTAATACTTTTGCATTCTTGTAGTGGTGGAGTTCGAAAAAAGTAGTTCCATTTTAAAACAGTTCGTAAACGAGATTAATTCAAAATTTATCCTTTAAATCAAACTGAATTACTTTAATAGTAAAAATTGAAAGAAACCAACACAATCTGAACGAAAAAATAAACTACATTATGCCCATTTCCGACGCTGACAAGACGTGACATTTTTCATCGTCGCCATTGTTAATGTTCAACTCAAAAACGCAGCGCATTTCTACAAAACTAATAGCCACACAATAGCATATTCGTAAGTGGTGAGCGGGGGAATAGCACAGTCATGTACCAGGGAAACTAGGGGCTCATAAATCTTATAATGTTGCCGTAGCCAATTAAATACCTAATATTCAATAAAAATGGAATTTAATTTAATTTGAATCAAACTGGAACATCATCTTTTCAATTTTATAATATAAATGTGAAGGAGAATACATACGAGTATATCGCAAAACAAATTACGTAACTTCTCCATCTTATCTTATATACACCGTGTGAGACTGTGAGTAATTGTTGAGTAAAACAATTGCTTCATGAATATTTTATTGAGCTTTACCTTCTGATTAACCACTTAAATATTTACTACGTGGTACAATACAAACATAAAAATGCTTAGGTAGGTACTTCTGAAATTCTGATTTGCTTACATACTACCAAAGTGAATTTTTCATGAAACTTATTATTTACATGTACATATGTTTGCATTGGTACCTACTACCTAATGGTAATGCCTAATTGCCTATGCGACTCGAAACCAGTATTCATACATACATAAATACTTAGCTGTAAAAATGGTGTAAAACGAGATCCGTTTTATATAATGTACATACATATATCTACACAGGCAATTCGTGATCACCAGATCCGTTTGCCGGATCTCGGTTTGCCTCTTATAATATGTTTACAGTACTCTGGAAACCCAGGGTAGCGTGTGAGACAAGTTTAAAGGTAGGGAAAGGGAGAGAACAGACGTGCTTTCGGACAGTGCTAGTCGTAGTAAACATCCAAGATAATTTTCTTTCTCAATCCCTAATTACCTAATATAAAAACCCTGATGCCAGAATCATCTAGCTCCAATAAATACTGCTTGTTGAAACTCGATGAAGAAAAAGTGAAACTAAAAGGGTTCCGTCGGGAAATCCTAAAAAAGGACCACTGACTAACACTTGATCGCACCTCGCTGTGAAAAGAAAATTTTAAAATTGGTTATTGGAACTCGCTAAATCAAAATTAAACTTTATAGCACAAATCCTTCTAAATTCAACAGGACTTTTTCTCTTTTTTTGTTCAAAAACTTTCAACTTCAAAGAAGCAAAGCGTTTCAACGTTTTGATTAGTTTTGATAAAAATTAGTTGAATGAAAATTCGCATGTTTACAGCAGCGCCACTGTTTGAGTGTTCGGTTAACCTCGTGTAAAAGCGCCACACCCAACACCACACGTGCTGATGGTTTATCACAACATCAGAACTTTAACTTCGTGGAGTGGAACTGGAACTCCAATTTTTCGTAGTTATTTCATGTGTTTTTCGTAATACATCGACTAAGCATCGACGATTAATTAATATTTCATATATTTTTTTTAATTTCGAAAATAACTTTAATTTGAAGTGTTCAGTTCGACGATCTGTACCTTTTCCTCAACGTGATGCGAATCCTAAAATAATGGGTAAAAATAAGAAAGGATTCAATTGGAAAGCTCGAGAAACTGTCGAAGTGAAAACCGACGACAGTTTTACGAATACGGTAAAGAGAAATTATTAATTTGATGCGTAATTATATTTTCAACGTTCGTTTTTTCGTTATATCCTGGTATTCTTTAGATTTCGATAGAAATAGGCGGTAAACAATCATACGACGAATCAAACGCCTTAGTGTTACCGTCGAAGAAAAGAGAAACAGAAGTAAAGAAAAAAGATGCTAAACTGATAAAAATACTATCGAAGAAACAAAAGAAAAAATTGGAAAAAATAGTCGAGAAAAAAAAGAAGAAAGTAGACGTGAGTACAATAGATTTTAATGAGATATCAAAATTTAACCTGTACCAGACAATTGCAATATTTCATTTTTGTTTTTTCGCAGAGAACTGCGTTATTGAAGTCGCTACTCGAAGTACAAGGTACGACAGAACTGCTGAGTAAACTAACATCAATTTCCGAAGTTCAAACCAAAGGTATTAAAAGGCTTTATGAAGAATGTGATGAAATACCGAGTGAAGTCAAATTGTCGGATACGAAAAAACTGAAACTTCACAGTATAAAAGGACGTAGAAAAATTAAACACGAAAAGTTCAAAATTTATGACCCCAATATCGTTGGGTTTTCGGTAAATATTTCTTCGTAATATTCGTTGATGGTTATAAATTTTTGTGCAATGCGTATTTTTTTCGTTCAGTCTTCAGAATCAGACGACGATGAAAGCGATGATGACGAAAACGATAACGATGATAACAAACCAGGATCAAACGAACCAGTCGAATGCGATACTACAGAGGGTGACGTGGAAATAATCGACGTTCAAGATCAATCTAACTCCGAAGAAATTAAAATCGATTCAGAATCAGAATCAGAAACTGAAACTGAGCCCAAGTCTGCGGATAATGAAATCGCTAAAACAATTGAAACTCGATCTGCTCAGAATATCAAAAAACCCAATTCGGATAAATCAACACTTGCAACAAAACATTACGTATATGTGGATAGACTTCCAGAAATACAACGTACTCGTTTAAAATTGCCTATAATCGGCGAAGAACAAGTTATCATGGAAGCTATACACGATAACGATGTCGTAGTAATAGCCGGTGAAACTGGTAGCGGAAAAACTACTCAGTTGCCACAATTTTTGTACGAAGCCGGATACAGTTCGTAAGTTGGTTGGGTTTTTTTTTTTCATTTTATTTTCAAGTTCCCATTCGTATGTATTATTTTTTTCAAAGGAATGGTCGTCTGATCGGTGTTACTGAACCTAGAAGAGTAGCTGCGATTTCTATGTCACGTCGTGTATCCGAAGAACTGAACTTGAGCAGCGATATTGTTTCGTATTTGATCAGATTCGAAGGCAATGCCGGACCTAAAACGCAGATTAAATTCATGACCGATGGTGTATTGCTGAAAGAAATTCAAAACGTAACTTTGTCTTGTTATTTGTCACATTGCATTGCTAATTTTTCTCATTCTAAGAATGAAATGTTCACAGGATTTCATGCTGAGTAAATATTCGGTGATTATTCTCGACGAAGCTCACGAGCGTAGTATTTACACGGATATCTTGATCGGTTTACTGTCAAGGATCACACCGTTTCGACGAAAAAAAGGCGATCCTCTGAAATTGATCATTATGAGTGCTACATTGCGTCTAAGCGAATTCACTGAAAATATCAGATTGTTCAAAGCCCCACCTCCTGTAATTCGAGTACGTAAATTTGATGGATACCCGTTTGAAAAAATTTGTAGAAAGATTTTCAACGATAAATCATTCATTTTAGGTCGATTCCAGACAATATCCGGTTACAATTCATTTCAACAAAAGAACTGCCATCGATTATATGAGAGAAGCGTACAAAAAAGCTTACAAAATTCATACTCAGCTGCCTGAGGGTGGCATTTTGATATTTTTGACAGGTTTGTCGAGTTTTCAGAACAATTAATAAATTTTTAGAATAAAATTAAGTATGAAATTTGGACCAGTTTACCAAAAAAGTAGTCATTAAGACGTTGAAATTTTTTTAATAATTTTTCAGGTCAGCAGGAAGTGAACACATTGGTGAAGAAGTTACACCAAACGTTTCCTTATCGTTTCGAGAAGACAAAACCTGCCAATTCGAGTGTATCTAAAACCGATGAGAAAACTACCGAAGAATCTAAACCAGATAATGACGAATTCCGTGACAATGAACCAGAAGAAAATAAGCCAAACGACGATGATATTCATGAGATCGAAGATAGCGACGACGAAACAAATTCCAAAGTTTTAAGACACAAATTAAAAAAACTGAATAAAAATTCTTTACCTGAGATAAACCTCGAAGAGTAAGTGCAGTTGCATTTTAGCTCTCAGATTATCGTTATCATTAAAAAAAAAATTTTTTCATTTCAGTTACGCAACCAGACCGAACGAAGACGATATGGAAGAAGACGACGAGCTAGATGAAGATTTCATGGCCGATGAGATTTTGACAGGTGGTAGTTTCCAACCAATGTGGGTCCTCCCGTTGTATTCTTTTTTGGATAGTAAAAAACAAACCAAGGTTAGTCATGAATATGAATATACCAATCGAACGATTATGAAATCCTAAAACGTAATCTCGTCACTCTTCAGGTCTTCGAACCTCCTCCAGAAGGCTGCAGACTGTGCGTAGTTGCTACAAACGTGGCGGAAACCTCGTTAACGATACCTTCTGTCAAGTATGTCGTCGATAGTGGTCGGACCAAAGTACGATTATACGATAAGGTCACCGGAGTTACCTCCTTCACCGTTCAGTGGACTAGTAAAGCTTCTGCTGACCAGAGGGCAGGTCGAGCCGGGCGTACAGCAGCTGGACACTGTTACAGGTTTGACTTGAAAGCTCATTAATGATTCCTAAGGACTGTTGATTTCAGTTTTCCATCTGTATTTTAGGCTTTACTCGTCTGCCGTTTTTAATGACCAGTTCGAAGAATGGAGTGTACCTGAAATCCAGCGTAAACCAGTTGACGATTTAATTCTGCAAATGAAATCGTTACGTATAGATCGAGTAGTGAATTTCCCCTTCCCTTCACCTCCAGATACGACTCAACTGAAAGTAGCTGAAAAACGTTTGACTCTTCTAGGAGCTCTCAAAGAACCGGTTCGTTTGAAAGGTAGGTCGACTTGAGCTCGTGAGGCTTAATCTAGATTAGCATTCGTTAATTCAGGATGGTTTTTCACAGACGAATGGAGCGGTACACTGACTCCTCTGGGAGAATCGATGGCCGCATTTCCGGTATCTCCGAGATTCGCCAAGATGCTGTGTCTAAGTCAGCAGTTCGATCTACTGCCTTACACGGTAACCATCGTAGCGGCTCTGTCGGTTCAAGAATTTCTCTTGCAGGCTAAAGAGCATTTCGTGAAAATTTGGAGAACGTGGGCCAAACAAGGGAATAAACTATTGTTAGGCGATATGATGGTTCTGTTGACCGCTCTAGGAAGCGCCGAACACGCCAATACTAAAGGTGACATGGAGAAGTTCTGTAACGAGCATGGACTTCGTCATAAAGCTGTCCTCGAAGCTCGTAAATTACGTGTACAACTGACGAACGAACTGAATGCCAATTTACCCAATTTGAACTTATCCGTCGATCCTAATTTAAAACCTCCGACCGATGATCAGGTTTGTTCGCCCCTCCCTAGCCACCAAATTTACAACATTTTCGTTATTTCTGTACTATAAATTGCTCGGTTTACAGGCTCGCAAACTCAGACAGATCATTATGTGTGGTATGGTTGACCAAGTGGCGTACAAGTTGACCGCCGATGAGCTCAAAGAGGCTGGTTTATCGGCGCAGAAAGCCGCTTACCGGATACCGGACATTAACGATGTTATTATTTTGAATTCGTCTTCGGTGCTGAGAAAAACGAAACCGGAATGGATTGTGTATCAAGAAGTGTATCAGCTGAATGATAAGCTGTATGCTAGAGGTCTGTTGGCTCGTATTTTTTCCACGTTTGTAGTTCGCATACCTTCGTGTTTTTTGTTTTATTTTTTAATTCGAAAATTTATCCAGGCATAACTGCTATCGAACCAGAATGGTTGCCTTTGTACGCAGCTCCTTTGTGTAATATTTCTGAACCTCTAAAAGACCCTCCGCCTTTTTACGAAGAGGCTACCGGACGTGTTATGTGTTACGTTAGTTCGTCATTCGGTAATTATCACTTTTTTTTGGAAAAAAAAATTGAAGTAATTTTAAATCATTTCTTAAACCAATTTAAATCTACGTGATAGGTCGAAGTGGATGGCAATTACCAGTTGTGAAAATAGAATACCCGGATGGAGAAGACCGTTACAAATGGTTCGCTCAATTTTTCCTCCAAGGAGAAGTGTGTCCTGCTCTACAAAAATACGTCCAGCATTTGCTGTCGCCTCCAGATTCCGTATTTAGGAGTTGGGCTAAATTGTAAGCCATTTAGTTTACTTCTTTTGAGACTTTAGAATTAACGAATACTTATTTACGTATCTACATTCTACATTTTTTGTATTATTTTTATAGTTTGATCGGTCGCAGTACAAAATTCTTGAATGCTTTAATGTTGAAAAAAGTTTACTCTAAAGATACGTTGCTGGAAATTTGGAAACACGATGATAAGTGTAAGTGCAATTTGTCACGCAAAGATACGATAAATTCATATTTTTAAGCTGTTTCATTTTTTTGTTCGCGTAGATTTATTAGAACAGTATTTAGAATGGCTACCGGAATCTGCTCATGAAGAAGTGAAACAGCTATGGACGCCGGAATAATCGTCAAATTTTATTTTTCAACTTTGAACGCGACTGTGATGTTATTTTATTTTAAAAAACGATTCGTTACAAATATAAGGATTCTGTCCATTTTTATTGTGCTTTTTTGGCAGAAGTGCTAAATTTGAATGCAAGAATAAAAAATTTAAAAATTCTTGGAAAAGTGTGCGCAATCATCTTTTCCCCTTTGGGGGCACCTTTGAGGGTGTCTTCAAGTTGGGCTCTTTTCGAACTTTTTTTGGACATCTGCCTTAAGCACACCAATCTAAAAGCAGTATAGAAGGGATACCCTTAAAGAGATGAATTTTCAACTTTGAAACACTCTCCCATGTTTTAAATAGGCAATACAAAACAAACACTTTATTAAAATATATTATTTCTTAGTTACACAAAAAAAGAGTAGGTATTCAAGATCTATTTTACACAAATGCATCAAAATCCTATACCTACTTATATATAAAGTAAGTAAAGTAGATAATCACATAAATACACCAAAGGGGGAGAAAAATTATAGGTAGGTATGTTACTCACTCATTCAGAATCAATGAAAATTTTACCGAATAAAAGTCAAAATTGCACCTCAGGCAAATCTGTGAAAAAACTACTGAAATTTCAATAAATTTCACTGCTTTTTCAGTCAATAGTATGAAAAATCAGTGAAAATTCATCGACATTTCACTGATCTGTCCGTGGTGCAATTCTGATTTTTTTCAGCGATTTTTCCCCGATTCAAATTGAGAGAGTATACACTTACAAAGACAAAAGGTATGTATGTAAAAGACATCTGGGCACTTGAACTTTGAAATTGCGTCATTTGGACGACAGGGCGAGTAAAAAATTAAAGATTGTCATCCCATGCGACATCTATACAATGCACTATCATCTCGAAGTCGGATAGGCTTTTCCTAAGTGACATAAGCTATACATACATACATACATGATATAAATACTAAATTAACGCGTCTTAATCATTAGTCGACTAGCAATAATTCCTATGTACAGTAGTTTTTATTCTGCTCCTATGCGTAAAGGAAACAAAATTACACATTCTTAGGCGGAGATAGAGAGTGCATATCTTAAAAATTAAGTTACATTTTGTAACAGCCCCCTCAAGTTTTTTCCCAAATTTATTAAAAGTGTTTTTTTTTAGTGCGAAAAATGAGGGGAAAAATGCATCTTTCGAAGCCAATTTTCTTTTTTTTCTCAAAAATTTTGCCCTCCATTTGCTGGAGTCATATTATGGTATCATGTTTCAACAATTTTGGCTGTAAAAATGACTTTTCAAGACTGAAGCTCCCCCCCCCCCCCGATCATGGGCAAGTATGGTTTAGCTCCATCTATGATTGATCTTCAGCAACACTTGGGAAAATTTCAGATCGTGGCCCATGGTCTATCTCCGCCTATGTACATTATTACACGTTTTCTTTAATTTAATTCCATGCATAATATACTACACGTGTTACACTCGGTATAACGGAAACGAAAAATATCTTGACGTAAACGCAACGTTACAGATGCGCGTTGCCAAATCGTAAGTATAATAGACTTAGTAACTACCCATCCAAAATATCACAGCCTTACTGATATTTTTCATTTCGAAATACGCGAACGAGGAACCAAAAAAAAAAAAGGAGAAGAAACAGGTAACCTATAAACGATAAAAAAAAAGATAACTTGCGATGAAATTAAAAACGCAGTTCATCTCGCCGCTCAACTAAATAATTATACCCTCGACTTGGGTAATTAATAATTGACCTTACTAATGGTTCCGCATATGGTACTTATCTACTACTCGAAACTCATTTCATTGCAGTCAGTAAAAAAGGCAAAAATAAAGCGTAAACATACATACCTACGTAAACGTAAAAATGGTAGAACATAGTAACGAAAAAAGAAAGGAAAAAAAATAGTACATAATTGGACGTATCAATAAGTCTTACGAGAAAAGCCACAAGGGAAAATCAAAACCACACATTCTTTGAAGTAATGGTACAAACACGGGTACAAGAACAAACGAAACAAACATCACGTCAGTCGTACTCCGTATTCTAAAAAAAGAATGAAATCGAGTACCTAATCTAATCAAAATACATTTTACATAAAATTACACTAATTTAAGGGACACAGAGGTGTAGTAAAGGAGGATGGATGGTTTCACAAAATGCACACAAGAATTATTCTGTACAGTACTTTATACATTTTTAAAATATACAGTGAGAATTAAATACGGCGCGTGTGGCTGCGACAAAATGGAAGTATGAGGGCGAATTTCTTCGAGGTGCTAGGACCGCCATCATTTCGATTTCTTTCTATAAATCAAAACAGATGATGTATATTTTAAAAAATGACTTATTATGAAAGAAATAACATTACCAAAAAAGTTGACAACCATGAAATTTTAGAAAATTCCGCAATTTTTTTTAAAGGATCCTCAAAAATATTTTCACAAGTTTTTATGGAAAGAAATCGAGAGTATCTTGAAAACCAACAGTAAATCTCATTTTAAAAAATGCTACAAATTTTTTCGAAAGAAATTGCCATAAATGTTTTGGAAAAGGTGGTCATAATTTTTCAAGAAAAACTGCCATGAGTATTTCTCGATTCTTGTGAAATTTAGAATGTATTTCTTTAAAAAAAAAAACTGCTTCTTTAAAAGTACGAATTTTCAAAAATTTTCCATGCTCATTTTGGAAACTGGCATTCTCAAAACTATATGCTACAAAATTTTTCCAAAAAAAACTATACAATATATTACAATCTTTCTTAAATAACTTATTGCACTTCCCAATAAATCACACTATGTAACCACATTTTTCAAAAAATATGACCCAACATTTCAAAATTTGAAAAATCAAAATACATCAAGGGCCTCCCCCAATAAGAAGGTGAAATCGGCCCTTGAAGCTTTTGCGGTCAAAAGTGGTCCCAAATGTTACTTGGGACCTAAAAACCTTCCACCCAAATTTTTGACCCCCCACCACCACCCCTTTCGGAATTATCGCACTTTATATGCTGAAAATTCAATTCGCCGGAAT
>FIZT01040288.1:0-25388 GCA_900065295.1 Paracoccus marginatus
CCCCCATAAAAGGGGTTAGGAGGGAGGTAGGGAGCTAAAAATTTTGTCACGGGGTTTTTACACCACAAGGACCAATTTCCCCTAGAAAATTTCAAAATCCGTTCCCAGGGCCGATTCACCATGCTTAATGGGCTATAACCCTTTGAAAAATTAAAACTCCCGAAGAAACCAAAGTATCTTTGAAACCATTGAAAAACCTGCGAGTTTACTCAACAGAAGAAGAAGAAAAAAAAGAAGATAAATCGGTAAAATTGCGATCTACATAAATCTCGTACAATCGGCACAATGTGTTTTCGAGTTCGACCTCTATATTAGAATTAATTACACATCGAAAAACTATAAATCATTATCAATCCGAACTGAACTCTCGGCGTCACGACTTTCTAAAATAATTCATTCGCCATAAAACCTCACAGCTCCATACTCCCGCGCAGTTTCACTACCACATGTTCGCGTGCATAACGCATTCGCCGCCAATCACACGGATCTCGTAAATTCATGATCTCTCAATTTTTTACCACATTTTCAGTGTTCAACAACAAACCGCCAACGCGTTCGGCATATAAAATCAATCATTTTCACTTTATACTAATACGAGTCGCTGTGTATACTTGTTGCACGCAGGAGGAAAAAAAACAATCCAAACCAGTTGCGCTATTTATGACCGATAAATCGTGTATTTAGTATTTGTAACTCCTACAATAGTTCACCGAGATGGCTTGCGCTTTTATAAACAGTAGCACATTTCTTTGTCAGCGCAAACAGGCCAACAGGTATTGAAACGAGACCAGAAAAAAAAAGTCATTTTAATAAGACACGTAAAAAAAATTCAAAACAATAACAACCACAATTTACGCCCAAACAAGAAGGTCAAAATATAGGTCAACGCAATGTCATTGCCAAGGCGTAATCGTAAACTACCATGTCGAATATAAACGTCACGCTTTGGCTTTACCATAGTTCGTTTGTACAAGAAGAAAAAAAAACAACGGCAAGAATCCACAAATCTGACTTAAAATGGGCAAAATTTCCATCTCTTCGAAAGAAAAAAAGAGGGTTAATGTGAACGATGCGACATTTGAAACTTAAAAGACAAAACATCTCGATTTTCATAAAGGTACTCGCTGTAGAAGCACCAACACAGCAGTCAATGGGAGTTTAAATTAAACTTCCAATCCATTGATTCGCTACTTAATTGATCAATTCTTGGTAGCACTCTGTTAATGACTTATTGTCAATTAAACAGTATTTTCATTTTTCGATAGAGAAGATCATTATCGCGATTTTAAATGTAACTCGTATATAGGCTTTGCTATCAAATGAAATATCTAAGGATCTTCAAAATGATAGTAGTACATTCATCAAGAAAAAATTGATACTTATTGAAATGACTGACTACGACTAGTGACTTCTACATTGTCAAATAGCCCATCGAAAAAAAAACAACAAGAAATTCACTATCAGAATGACTGAACACCAATTAAAATGGACAATGTTCGGCTAGCATAAATCAGAATGTACCATTAGGTACTGTAATAATTATAAAAATAGAGTAGGTAACACGATTGACAAGCTGGTAATAAAGAATCGTAAAATTGTCGTTTCACCATTAAAATCAACATGGTAAAATATTTGTTCGTGCGGAAATAATGCCGCACGGTTAATTCATCGGTACACATGAAAGAACTGTACGATAATTTAATGATTTTTTTTTTTTTTTTTTGAAAAATTATGTCATAAAAATATCAATGAACAAGAAGTGCGTATAAGCTGATTTCTTTTTTCCAACTTCTCGAATAATTTTTCAATAACACGTGAGAGATAGCAGTTTGAGTTTTGACAACAGTTGAGATGTGTGTGATGAACTGATGATTGAATAAATTATAAGGGGGATGAAAGATACGCTACATAAAATTCATAAGATGTTATACGTTTAGGAAATATTACCGAAGTAAGTGTAGATTCACAATTTCACAAGTAGGCAGCCTAGGTGAGGTGAGGTGCGCACTCACGTTAGTCGTCAATACTTCAGCACTTAACTTCAGCAGTCCGCAGTCAGCACGTGCGAAATTAATTTTTGATTGACGAACTCAAACATTGCTCAAAGCTGACGAGACGAAGATTCTACTAAAATATCCATGTAAATATCTGTACTGTACTGTACATACATACAGCGCTATCTATCAATTACGCTTGTTACTTTTTACATTCATTTCGACTAACTCCGGCATATTCTGGAGATCCAACCAACTTCACCAATCACGTTCACGTTAAACGCGGGACGTACGGGAAATGCCTAGATTTTGAGATAGTTACCAAAACTTCCAGGGTTCCAATGTGCGTAAGGTATAAGAGTTGACTTCTGAACTAAATTTTGGAACTGTATACGTGTTTGAGCAGTCTTATCAATAGAATTTTCGGCCTAGAAAGTCTATGTATTATTACACTTGGATCAAAATTGAGCCTTTCTTCAACGGCGAATAACTGGAGCAATAATATATTTTTGAAGTGATTTCACAAAAAATACATTTTAACCCATTGAAAATTTTTCTCATACGTGAATGTTCTATAAAATCGACGAAATTTCATTAAGGTAGCGTGGCCGAGTGGTCTAAGGCGCTGGTTTTAGGCACCAGTCCGAAAGGGCGTGGGTTCGAATCCCACCGCTGCCACAAATTTTTTACGAAAACTTACAGTTACATTTAATTTTTTATGCGGTTAGCGATACCAGTGTTTTTAAAATTTGGAAAAAATTTTCTAATAAATTGATACTTGACAGTTCGAATGAACTATTCAAGTATACTATTCAATGAAAACAGTGAAAACACCTTACCTTGCAAACTATCCAGCAAAAACGATAACAGCTTATGAGTTCCATTAGGTTCGTTGTAAATTTTCCAGCACTCTTTATTTAACGGATTTCCTTGTAGGCCCAAGATTTGTAGGTGAAATAGTTTTCCGATTTCGTACGGCAAAGAACGTAATAAATTATTACCTAGCTGCAACTCTCTACAAATAACAGAAATTAATACATTCAACACATGAAAATAGTCAACGAACTGCATTTTACCAAAATATGAAATTACCTTAAATAGATGAGTTCACCTAACTCTTGAGGAAGGCTGCGTAACTTGTTATGAGATAGATCTAAAGATGTTAAGTTTACTAATTTTGAAATGTCAGTGGGAAGTCGTGTTAGATGGTTGTCATTTAAGTACAAACAGGTTAGATGCGTTAATTTCCATATTTCAGGACTAAGGTTCCGTACTATTCCTGGAAAATAAATCAAAATTTCAAAATTATAAAAGAAATCGTAGCGCGTATGCGTATGTAGACATGATACTATATGTATAGTATTTTCAGAGTGTTGAAGTTTATACACTTCTTAAAACTGAAGTGTTATAATTATAAATAAACTGTATACAGAATGCAGACATTGGAAGGTAAACATCGTGACGATGATACAAACCCGTTATTTCTAACTCTGTCCAAAACGACTTCTTTCCAGCAGCAACTTCCTCAGCGGACATGAGCCGATACTGTCGACGGTTGTTGGCGTTACTGCTGTTATTGCCATCATATTTATCTTGATTTGAACGCGACATGAGGAAATCTGAAGCAAAATAATATGTAAAGAATGAAATTCACTTGAGTCCGCGTCTTCATATAAGGAGGTAGGAGAAAATGAATTAATAGCACGCAAACAAACAGTAATACTTTATCGTATACAAATTGTAATAGAAACCTGTAATGTTTCATTCCAAGACTACTTTATGATGATAGATATTGGTGTTTTTGTGATGTATTTTCATCTTACGGTAGCTTCGAAGTAATGATTATGTGCTGAATGAATGCAGCAACATCATAAGGGAAGAGGTACTATGATATGCGAAAATGACGGTAAGGATAGCTTTACTTACCTTCATTTATCAAGAAGTCTGTATTAGATACTCTAACAACTTCCTCTCAATTAAAACCGACAAATTATCCACAAAATTACGCGAAAATCACTAACGAACACCACGAACAACAACAAATTTATCACCGTTTACAGCTCCATAAAAATTATCAAACGACAATCCAGAACAACGTCATTATCTAGAAAACTCTTTCTTTTTTAGTTAAAAATTTCACCACTAGTTTCATTGCTTACCGAATAGTTATGTTCTCCATGTTGATCCAATCCATGAGCCTGCGTGAGCATGTCTACGTTGATTTTGGTATCAAAATAACAGAGCAATCTCGTTCTTTTATGAAAAAAGTAAAAAATATAAAATTTTTTCTATAAATTAGAAATTTTGTGTGAGTACTTGTAAGTTGTAAAGTTCAAAGTTGTAATCTTGCAACTTACATAGATATTCATTTTCGAAAGGAAAATTGGAAGAGTGTTGTAGATTTATTTAGAAAATTTAGGTAGACACCTGTTCATACTTCCTAATTATTTTCTCTTCACGTGTTTTGTTGATCAGCTTTTCTTTTCTTCAGCGGGTACAGAATTTCATGTTTGAATTTGTATGAAATTTTCATATTTTACCACTCCATGCAAAAAGTAAAATGTTGGCATCAATCAATCTCTAGAAGGGTCTGAAGAAGGACTAACAACACTGTAATACCATCTCACTGCAGGTCTCGGGTATTGTAAGTATTACTTAATTTCAATTGGAAAAAAAAAATTTTAAATGAACTTATAATAATTACTGTCGGTACTGTCGGTTTTGAAAAAAAATGGAAAATTGTCCACGTCTACTTTGTAATAATTGTACCTATTAGTTTAGTTTGGTATTTGGTAGACGTCTCGAGCTCGACGGACACCTAGACACCTGCTACCCTACAAGACTACTACTCAAGATAACTAGACCAAAATAATTTTCACGATTGCAATCATTTTACACTGCTTCGTCAGCATTATAATTTCATTTTGGACTACATAGCTATAGTCGATAACTACTAAATTTGAGGTTTTGATTTGAATGGCCACTGGCATGCGGCATGCTTGTGTAATTTTCACGGTAGATTGAATCTGGCGGTGTGCTCAAAATTGAGGTAAAATTACGATCGTTAAATTGATAACTTCATAAGGCTGGTGATATGAGAAAAAAGGAGAAGTTTAGTATCAAAATTCATTATTAAAGTTGATAATGATAATTCTAGAAAATCAATTCTCCTCGTTTTTAAAATTTCTTTCCTTTTATGAGCTTAAATTTGAAAATTTATTCCAAAAGCGCCAGGAAAAATTCAATTTATTTAAATTAAAAATTATCATTGTTGCATGCCATTATTGATATTACAACATTTTACAGCATGAATTTCCATCACCTCCTCCGAATTCCATCGCAAATCCCAAAATTACAATCCAGGAACAGGAAGCTGGCAGCTTATGAAGTTCACTTCACGCTTTCGCCATGACATCCCGTGAAACGGTGAATTACGCATACCATACTACTATGCGAATCGTCGTTCAAAGAGTGTTCTGTTCCGCCTGCAATCCTTGTTTTGCATCATGGAAACACAAAAATTAATGTGGTTGCAATCAAGAATTTACTCATATAGAAAAACATGTATGTATTGAAATTAATTTAAATGCTGAGTTTTACAAAGTACAATACGGGTGTGTGTGATTAGTGAAAATCACTTCTACAATCAAATACTGAAGTACATAATAACGCCGAAAAGAATTTATTTGGATGTTAGTTTTATTACTTTTCAATGAATGTTTATCTCATCATCCATCTGAATGAACGACTAGATGATTGTCGGCATCGGCGAAATCAATGAAGAAGTAATTTTTCATTGCGGTCTATATTTTGAGAAATTTTTCAAAGAATGGCTGTCGCAAGTTGGATGCTAAGAAGCCGGACTCTAAGAGCTGCGAAAGCTCTAAGAGGTGAATATTTCATCACTATTTATGTACAATGACTTGACGTAGTCCTTTGATTTTCGTTTATTAATATTATTTTGTTTTTGTAGGTCGTACTGAAAACAAAGATGAAGCTGTGAAACTAGACTTTAATTTAGGTAAATTTCATTGATAGTACGCTCAATGACTATTCAATAATGTCCTAGTATAACTTCCGTTATGTTCTAGATCCTAAATGTTTAATGCGAGAAATTCTCAGTAATATATGCCAGAAACATGGTATATCAAGTGTAAAAAAGTTGAACTACTTGAACGCTTTTGTACATTTACTTAGTAAGAATTCCAAATGGAAATCACCAGATACGTTTGGCTTTAGCACTGATGAAATCCTATGTTGGTAAGTAATGTCGGCATAAGAAATTGAATCGAAAATGAAACCGAACATGATGTTTAATTTTTTTTCTAGTTTAAGAGTAGCTTTAATACAAGATAGCGTTCAAGTTCGAGCAGCAGGGTTGAGAGCGTTACGATATGTCATTAGGACAGAAGAGGACGTATTATCCTTCAATAGATTACAGTTCCCGTATCTCGTTTCGAGGTAATGGAATGATTTCAGTTTCAAAAGTTTGATTAAAAATACCGTAAATAATTCGATATGATTTATTGTAATTATAATTTTTTCAGGAGTTTGGATTTATTATTGAAAACGGACAATGAACGAGTACTGATGAGCGAAAGAATACAATCTTTAAAAATGATGCGACACATATTATTTTTAACGCCACAACACTTCAACGCGATTCTTGTCCGACCGTTGGTTTCGGTCGCCCTCAGACCAGTAGAAGAAACCGATAGGTTGCTGAAAGCGTGTTTAGCAGTGCTTTGTGAAATATGTACGTATTGATTTTGTTAAACGAGTTCGTTGTAAATTAGTCACATCGTTAGGATTTCTATTAATTCATTTTACAATTACAGGTGTTCTAAATAGCTCAGTGTTTATAGAATGCGATGGCGTTAGGGCTTTGTTACGTAATGCCAATACTATTCCGTCTAGTCATATGACCGAAGCAATATGCGGTGCTCTTTTATTCCTCTTGAATAAACCGTTAACCAGAGAATCAGCTAAAGTTGAACTGCGATATTTAATTTCTGGTTATACAAATTCTTTCGTTACTGAAAAAAATAGGTGAATTTTTGAATTTTTGGATGTTTGACTGATTATTGAAGATATTTAAGCATTAATGGCAATGCGTTACAGTTTCAGAGAAGAAGAAAGAAGATTGATGTGGACGAATTTTGTATTGTTAACGTTGTTGAGATCGTGCAATGGATTATTTAAATTATGTGATGATTCGGACAGCGACGGTGGCTTGAAGTCCATTGTTAAGATTTTATATCTGAATCAACATAACACTAGGGTAAACATATTTGACTAATGTGATTATCTTTAGAACTTGTTTGGTGATGACGTTCGATCAACTTTGAGTCATGTTGTTCGTTGAAGATTAGTCATAGAATTTGAATTGAGACGTATTCATGTAGTAAACACCGAAAAATTATTGCATTTTTTCAGAAAGCGGTGCTCGAATTGTTGTTTGAGTTAATCAATGTTCCTCAACCTGAATGGACTGAAGATGAAATTGTCGCATTGGATTCAATAGAGCATTCTCGTGCTCAAGAATCTTTTCGTTTAAGTGAGGGATATTTAGTTGATGAAGGAAAATTTGTCTTTCCGAGCACATCGAAATATAGGTGGGTTTTTCTTTTTTTTGAAATGATCTGGGGAAAAAAATCGTAATGCGAATTTTCTGCTTAACAGAGTTAATCTTGTTGAAGTCCACACTTC
The DNA here is from genome assembly GCA_900065295.1 of Paracoccus marginatus. Taxonomy (NCBI): domain Eukaryota; kingdom Metazoa; phylum Arthropoda; class Insecta; order Hemiptera; family Pseudococcidae; genus Paracoccus; species Paracoccus marginatus. The sequence continues at coordinate 7,704 of FIZT01040288.1, forward strand.
TTTGATTCTTCTATGTTTGTTGGAATCAAATCTTCCAGATGCTTTGGTCGAAGTTATTATTTCTAGTGATTCATTCCTTTCTTTGCAAGCTAGTATTTTATTAGGTAAGCAATTGAAATCGGTAATCATTTCAAGAGATTTGTATTACAATAATTCGAAATTTGTGTGTTTAGGTGAATTCTTACATTTAACTCGCAAACTTTTACCTTCCGAGTGTTTTTTGGTTCCTCCGTCGATGCCTAATCTTATTTCATACGCCACGCGCGGATGCCCGGTGCATCTGCCGTGTGAATCGATTTCGAATGAAATTTCTGAATCGTCAATTTCATACGAACAGTATTCTTCTAGTTATAGTCATTGTTCCAAAGACTTTCATTATAATTATGATAGTAACGGTAAATTACGTTTTAATGAAGAATATTTTAAAGTACCAGACGTGAGACTGCCTCTTAATCCGAATGTTCCTGATAATATTACAACGAAATCGTCGCTCAACGAAACCGTCGTTACCAAAGATAAATGTAGGTCCTCATCTGACGTTTATAATCACGGTAAGCAAATAAATGTTTATTTAAAAAAAAATTATGAATTACAGATTTTCAAGTTTCGGGTACAGCGCGTGCGTCCAACAATAAAAGTCAACGCGAAAAATTCAAGTCAGTTTCATGTAACGAAGGATATTTCGAGAATTCCAAACTTGATAGCGAATCAACTTTGAATATTAATCGTACGGACTTTCCGCCTTGCAAACATAAACAAAAAATGGCGTTATCGGCCATGAATATTTTAACCCATTTACGCAAACAGCTTGAGAAACCTCGTCAGCCCGTATCTTTATTGTTGAACCATGTGATTCAGTATGGAGAAAAATCTCGTGAAGTTCAGCCTTCTGAAACTGTCGACAACACAACGGCGAAGAATAAATCACGAAAGGTACGTATTTGTTTTTCTTCACTTAACAATAAAAATTTTAACCGAACTATTCTTTTTTTGCAGATTGCACCAAAGGTGTTTGACGAATTGATCAAAGAAACCGGTGTTCTCGTAATACCGGAACCTAGTCGATGGAAATGGGAGTCAGTTCGAATATTATTAAAGGTGAGACTTGGAAGAATGGTAACAGAACAAATAACGTTACCGTTCGTCTATAAGTTTTGTTGTTTTCAGATGGGATTGAATACTTCTAAAAAACTCAACGACACAAATTTTAAAACTTTGATCAAGAAACTGATATTTTTTTATAAGCCGTCTTCCAAAAAATTTAGCCATATGCCAATAAAACCTGATTCTCCTAATGTCAATATTTATACCATCGTCGCTTGCGATTTAATTGATGTTTTATTGGATACTAGAAATGTGCGTAATAACCCATATTATTATTTATTTAGATTTCTTTTATTACTACTAGGTTCTAATAACGACTATTTATTATAGAGTGAAGGAATAAAATTGTTGAACGAGTTTTTGGAGGATATTGATACTCAATTGAAGAACGTTGTCGAAGCAAAATCGGTTCACGATTGTTTATTCAGTCCCCAACGATTGACCAATTCCTTGAGTCAGGATTACTTTTTATTACTCGGACGATTAAGTAACTGCGAAGCAGGATTGATAACATTACAAAAATTGAGTATTTTACAAAGGTCTGAAGTCTGAATCCTTTTTTTGTTTTTTAATGTTCGAGGTATGTTATTTTATTCGTATTTCTGTTGCAGTTTACATCACATTGCAGTCAATATCAATATGGACTGTTACGTAAAATTAATTGTTTCTAGTCTAAGCTATGTGACTAGTGAAGATACTAGGTGATTACATTGAGAAATCGTGTGATATATTAACGAAGTAATCCGTATATATTATATTCTAATGACTTTTTACCACAGGAAATTATTCAGCAGTGTACTGTCTTGTAACTTTGTATCATCTCGACTGTACGCAACCAAATATCTGCGTGTTTTGCTGTGGACAAGCGCGTCCGAGCATAAAAATTTCCGAAACTGGGCTACTGAAATGCTGGTGAATCAGTTGCACGACGAAAATAATTCGATATCTTCGGCGGCCTTGAATATCTTAAATGAAGCTGCCGATCACAAGGTTCTTATTTGGTAGTTATTTGTTACCCGTAATAACTAATCTATAATGTTTTTAAAAAAAAATTGGTTATTTTCCAACAGGATTATTTACAAGCTTTGATATCGTTACGGCCGTCCTTACTGCATTTGGGTGACAAGGGTTTATTGCTTTTGATCCGATTTTTATCCACTGAAGAAGGATTTTCTTATTTACAAGCAGCCAACTTTGTTGTTCCGCAATTACAGCGATGGGCTTCATCATTCAATGCGAAGTACGTTCACGTAAAAGCTCAAGACAGTAATTGTTTATTATTATTCATTTAAGAGTAGTAGAAAATAATAATTATGAACTTGTATCTAGATACACTCAAATTGTGGAGGGGGAACTACACGACGCAATGTCACAGTATCAACGTGGAGATGATGGTCGATATCGACAACGTATTACTGATTCAAAGGCTGTTCTTAAAGATGTATTTGTACCACCGCACCTTTACGGCCAATTAGTACAACATTCGCTGGGATTTAATTTATTGACAAAGCAAGAAATTATTCCTAAAATGATTCAAGTACGTGTTTTGATTGACATTTTTGTTAGACGTGAAAACTTTGCAAATATTGTGAGCTAAAATGAAATTGTTTACAGATAATTTATACAAGCGATTGTGATTCGGACCTAGCCATATTGGAGTTGAAATCAGCGTTATGGGCAATTGGTCATTTTTCAACTAGTTCACTAGGAGCAAAATATTTATCCGAGCGAGGGGTTATCAAAATGATTGTCGGAATTGCAGAAAAATGTCTTGTGTACAGTGTGAAAGCAACAGCGTTTTTTGTGTTATCAATAATAGCGACAACAGATGAAGGAGTGTTGGCAATTAGTAAAACTAGTACGAATTCACGTAATTCTATGTAGTGACGTTGTTTTACATAACATTAAATATTTTCATTCAACCGTAGAGTGGAAGTGTCTGAAACGTGATCGAAGTGAAGCCTTCATACCAAGTGACGTTCCTTTTCCTTCAACATCAGTTGAGAAGTTTTCCGATAATGATGATTCCGAAACTATTTTATCCCCAGGGGACTTCGAGTCGCCTATGGTAAAAAGAGTTTTTTTCGAATTTCATTTTTGCTTATTCTGTTAATTGAAAAATTATTTATTTTGTAGAATGAACTGAAAAGTTTTCTCGACCAAAACGATGATGGATTAACATTCAAAGTACCAAGTAAGAAAATTTTCGATCACGTGGTTTTACAATTTTTTTGAATAATGTTTTTCAATTTTACTATGTTGTATTTACAGGTCAATTTTCTTTTGAGAAAAAATCAGCCACTTTGCCTCAAAGAGGTGGATTCACTAGTCAAATTCAACATAATCGGAGTTATAGCGAAAGTAAAGCTGACGTATCTGATGAATGGTCATCATCCGGATCTCCTCCATCTAACGCTCACAAGTAAGTTTTTTTTGGGTGGGGGGGGGGGGTACTCGACTCATAAGGAAAATGGAAATGTATTTCGTAAAAATAACCAATTCAAACTCTAAAATCTTCATTTGTTTAGGTCAAATACCGATCATATTGCTTACCGTTCCGATAGCTGTGGTACAGACAGCAGCACTAGTGGTATCAGTTCATGTGATTCCGTTTATGGAAAACCCTCTAATTACAAGTAATTTCAACAACGAAAAATCAAAAACCAAAAATTAATTACCTATTCCATTTACGCGTATGTTCATCAATTTTTTTCAGTGAAAGAATATCTACTTTGAGTCCTATACCAAGTACGAGTTCGCTTAGTACCGTATTGGCAAATAATCCGAAAGAACATCGAACCTTTCTATCAACTAAACGTCATTGTAAGATTTTTTGAAATCCATTTCCATCGTACATACGTTATAGAAGTAATTAAATTATTTTCATTTTACAGCAAGTATTAGCTTCGGGTGTAGATTAAGCGCACAGAGTGCTCTTGGATATAAAACTTTGAGAATGTTACAAACCCGCCACCACCTTGGCACATCTTCGAGTTTTTCTGCCACAGCTACGATGGAATATTTATCAGCTCATGATCGCAGGCAAATGTCCCCTTTGGTTCGACCAAAGTTTCCGCGATATATTCACGAACCTTTGTAAGAAACTTTGTTTTGAAATATTGTCGAAAAATACGTACCTGTAACATTCCTTGTGGGTTTTTAGGACTCACGAGTTCGAAGTCAAAACTGCTCCCTTCTGCATTGACGAAAACGAAAATCCGAATGTATCGTCGACCGTTGAAAGTAGTCAATTTTCACATTCAACAGGTGAGTGTTCTATATTCAAGTCAATTTATAATTTTCGATCGTGAATTTAGTCGCTTTTTCGTAATTTTTAGAAATAGACGAAGAAAAAGTAGAACTACAGGGACCTTGTTTCCAAGGAATATGTCTTCCTCTTAAAACGAGCTATTTCTTATCTTCTACTTCAAAGAATTCCTTCTCCATGAAAAAATCTTCGCAAGAGCTGCGTAAGTGCAAAATCGCCAACGATAGTAGACATTTTGAGAAATGCATAGAGAATATTTTTTTGTATATTTACATATATTGTAGTGAAATCTTCCGATGAAGTGGATGGTTCTGCGGATTCTGATTCGGAAATAATGAAAAATGAAGAAATCAGCAAAACTGTGGCCAGTCTTCAGCGTAAACGAAGACATGACAAGTCGACATGTCTGCTCTGCTCTTCGAGAAGTGATATACCTGTCGATGGAAAAACCACCGCTCGCAGTCGGAAAACGTCTACGAGCTCATTGCATCGTATTAGAACTGGTTTGTGCTGAACTTGAATTTTAGCTGTTTACTATTCAATTGAAATAATTGTAATGAATCCATCCACTTTGATAGAAACGGAGAGTAGTTACGGTGGCGGTGTTGGGCCAGAAACTGAAAGTCCAATTCTTTTAACTTGGCAACAAAAGCCTGTAGGAATCGTCGATAATACTCCTGGGGGAGCCAGTAGTAGCACATTAGAAACCAGTAAGTGTATTGCAAAATCGATTTCTTCAAGTAGTTTGTCGTGAATAAATTTATCATGTGATTGATTTGTGTGCAGGTGAATCGCAAACGAATTCATTGTTAGCGAATAATGAAAATTCGTTGAAAAGTCGATCAATACTTAGGAAAGAAGTATTGAAACTGATCGAACAACTTGGGAATCCGATCTTACATAAGACTTGTAAACAGTGTTTGTTGCAGTAAGTTACAAATAATAGTTTGACTATTGAGATTTTTCATATGAACTTGACGACGTTAATTTTATTGTGTGCATTATAGCCTTAAGCAGATATGTGGCGATTTATTTCAAGACATCTGTTTATTCTCCGACGTATGCTCTCTGTTAGGAAGCATTAACTACAGAATTCATGCGCGACAGCTTATACAAGATTTATTTTTGGAAGCCCCGTTTTACGAAGTAAGTTTTCTATATATGTTGAGTTACACGTTTCAGTGAACGGAAAGTATACTAAATGTTATTTTTCAGCTGTACGAAGAGCCTTCGAGTTTACTGAATAGAACATTACCATCGCCCGAAAACACCGACTCAAAGAACATGCCCATAGATCCTACGCGTAACGAGGGTTGTTCACAAGTCGATTCGAAGTCGACGATGGCGACTAAAGCTAAGGATGCGAACTCGACAGACAATCTTACCGATGATCGTAAAACGAACGCTAATCACAATTTAGAAGTGATCGTTGAACACGACGCTTTGTCAGAGGCAGCAAAAAGCGAAGGTGGTTCTGTGTTAGGAGGCAGCGAATTTGGTGATACCGACGGCAAATCGTGCGATTACAAAGTCACAGACGGAAATTTGAAATGCGAAGAAAATCCAAAATACCATCATGATTGTCGGCGAGCCTATTCGTATCCTGCGACTAGTTATACAGTTACCGGATTTGGGTCCGTGCATCCAAATTTATGTGCTAATGAATCAGTCACCATACCAACAACCAGAAGTCGAAGTTTTTCCACAGCCTGTTCCTATATTTCGGAAATTTCGTTTAAGCCTTGTACCACGAGTAATAAAGATGAAAATTTGAAAACAACGTTCGATACGCCTTCGATTAAAGGTTCGTTGGTTATCAGTCATACTGCTCCCGATAGTTTATGCCAAAGCAATAATTGCTCTAAATGTTCCTTAATTTCGATCGCCGATAGGTCGTCCGCAGTGGTGTTAACGTTGAATAAACCGTTAGAAGTTTTGAATTTAGAATCGACAATCGTTATCAAAAATCAATCGTCAGATCAGTATAAGTACGGTAGCGACGATGTGGCTGAGAAACAAAACAATCAAAATGAAATTTTAAATAGTGTAACCGAAGCTGTGCAAAGACATCGTAAACTGGCAACCTTCGAATCTCCCGACTCGAGTTTATTTTTAAAACATAATCCAAATATTTAACGTGTTTTTTGTTTTTTATTTATTTTATTTGTACCTATTTCGCTTAGTTGTCGATATAGTATATTTTTTATATTTTATCGATCATGTTTTATGTAACACGATTTTTTGTAGATGACGAGTCGAATGAAATATTAAAATCTTTTATTAAATAAAAAAAGTTTCAAAATTACTCCGAATGAAAAAACACAAAAATAACAATTCAAGTTGAAAATAATCAATCTCTGAATTTCGCTTTAATAAAAGCTGGCAATGGTATCAAATAAAGTAGGCAATTCATAACCGCTGCAGATACTGGGAACACAAAAGTAACGATTAAATTGAAATTGGAATCTAAAATCTCCGATATACTGTAATCTGCCGATCCTTGATTGTAGCGTTCGGCGAGATATACTCCGCCATCCAAGTATCGACAGCCAAACTGTTCTGAGCTGAATCCCGTTATTGAACAACTTAAACCATTTTCTTGAGGCAAATTGTGAAGTCTTCCTTCGCCAAATATTTGTCGATTCAAAAACGCACTAGCGTATCGTGTTTGACATACATAGCTGAAGTATATCAGCCATTCAGATATACTCGAAAAGGATCTAAAATTAACATTTTTATTTGCAATATTTTGCTAAACATGGGTAATCGAAAAAAAGTTACGCTACTTTACCTCAACGCTCCGGTTCCAAGAATCAGCATCATTATGGAGAAATATAGACTCGTGATGATCGTTATAAACGCGCTTTTAATAATCATCATCAAGGCGATGGTTTGTTGTTCAGCAAGTAAATAGCATCCCCACAATATCGCAGTAAATGTGTAAAAATCTTGTAGACTTCTTAAATTTGTTATCCTGAAAATTATATGATTAATTTTAACTCAGACTGATAATTGAGGTACCTATCTAACTGATTCGAAGCTTTCAAGACACTTACTGGAATACAACGTAAGAAGCAATCACTGTTGAAATGATGGAAAATGGTATGGAGAACAACCAATAAGTGAACAAGAATAAAGGCCCAGAATAAATGCCTTGCCTGGATTCTTCGTAGTACGAATTTCGATAAATTGCAACTTTATATTAACATACATAAGCGTCAGTTTCTCATTCATAAGAATCTATTAATAAAATTTTTTTAGGAGTGATTCTTACAAGTATAGGCTGTGTTGATAATGGACACCACATAGGTACCCATTAAACAGGTGAACAGTAATCCATTACGCGAAAAAAAAGTCCACTGGTAATTTTGCATATTTCTGAAAAAAAACCACACCAGAGTGAAAAATAAGGGCAAAGTAAACAACCGCATGAAAAGTTGACAAAGTGATCGATAATTGAAGCAGAATGTTGAGGCGAATAAACGTCTGTAAAATAAAGTAATAGATGAGTATCACGATTCACGAATACGCGTTGATTACTCTGCATCGATAATGATACATTTAAACCTACTGGTATAAAGAAAATCCAACTTTGAATGTCCCAGGTTTGTTGAATGTTGAATAAGGTATTTTATGAGACATGGAGTTATGTTCAGGTGATCCTAGCAGCAAATGGCTTGTCGCTGAAGCAGAAGATTTTCTGTAAGGCCCTCCTTCCATTTTGAATTTTTCAACCAGGGCTACGATTTGGGTATTTGATTCGATAAATCTTTCCCTTGATCTTCTATCGACCGTCGATAAACATACTGAAATGAAAGAATGAATTAGAACGAGAGAATATTTTTTAACATTGGTAATTAGGTGCCTATAAAAAAAAATCCTTACAATAATACATTAATGGATTTTCCAACTGAGGACAAGGAAATCCAATTGCTTTAAAGTACTCCAGCATTAATCTAGTAGGACCTGTGTAAACAACGTCGCCTAGACATAGATATGTGACACGGTCCAAGAATGGGAACACATCCGAACGAGGTTTTTCCATAGTCAGCACAACTATGCGATTACGCCTTCTCACATGATTACTCAGCATTGATACAATTAAGTAAGTCGTCAAAGGATCTAGATCAACAGTAGGCTCGTCCAGAAGTAGCAGTACTGCAATGTCACGAATGCGCATTTTAGACTATTTTCTCGCAAAATAATACGCCTAATTTGAATTTACTCTCAATGAATAAACTTACTAGGGTCTTTGATGAGTTGTGTCCCGATTACAACTCTTCTATATTCACTGGTATTCAGTTTTGATACATTCCACCGAGCTACCTGACTTAACGCTAAGTCAGCCAGAACTTGCCTAACCCTGGATTTCCTCAAATATGACGACATCTAACAGGCAAAAAAAAACAACAATGGAGATCATTATATTATTTACTCGGGATTTCAAGTAAAATAAAATTCCAACGACAAAATTTACCTGAGGTCCAATTACAAGAGAAGCCGCATAATGAATCGTTTGTTCAACAGAAAGTGTAGGTATCAACTCTGTATGATGGCTAACATAGCCACAAGTTCTTTGAAATAAATTTATAGTCATCGGGCTACCATCGAGTAGAACTTGACCACGTGTAGGACCATGACTTCGTCGAGATATGACTTCCAATAAAGCACGTTTCCCGCTTCCTTTGGAGCCTAAGACAGCCAAGACTTCTCCAGCTTTAACCTCGAGGGATACGTCTTTGAGGATGAGTCCTGTTTGAATAGTACCGAATAAGGTTTGAAAACATGATGCTGGTTCCACCTGAAAAATTACATTTTTCGTTTCTTTTTATAGGTACGTGCAGCGACTGCTTTTTACATGTTATACCACCAGATTTAAATTCTATTTGAAAAAGTTGCCTATTTATTAATTCTAAGGCATTTTGAATACTTGACACCGATATTTTTTGTTACTTATCATTGAAAAAACATGTACCTACTGTGCTATGTACCTATGTAGGTACTTTGTAAGAGAAATACGAGTTCATTTTAGGCGTACCTTTTTGAAAAAAGATCATGCAACCGGTCAACCCTAATTTTATAAATTCAGATTTTACATCCATTTGAAATCAAAATGAATATTACAAGCAGTTGATAAGCAAAAACAGATTTAATTACATATTTTAAACTTACCTGCCCTGAGTGGAAAATATTACACAGTTCCAGCGAATAATCTGGTCCAATCATTTTCCTCATGAGGATACACGAAATATGAATGCGTACACTATGTGAAATACGTCATTAATAAATATTTGTTTTACACGCATTTACTACGATGTTTTTACTAAAAAAATATCTACGATTATGCCACATTTCGCCTGATCCATTCGACGATCGCGTACTGATCATTGATACACCTATAGTCGTATACAACGGTTGTAGTGAAAGGTATGCAGGTAGAACATCTCCTTCCAGTGTAAACTTGCGTTCATCCTGTCAGTATTACCAATTCACTACCGCTTCACTAGAATTTAATCAACGTTCTTCGACGATTTTGAAAGAAAAAAACTGTACTCCTACAATCATTTTTAGGGCTCAGAAATGATTTCAAAAATACCTAATATTTTTGAAATTTGATGACGCTCATTTTTCTTTACGCGACAACTTTCTACCTGCGGGAAGAGAGTAGGTACAACCAGAGAATCGGAATATGGTTTAAAAGGTTTCTGTCGTTCCATTTGCAAAAATTATTTTAAAAAATAGAAATACATTTTGCAACAAAGAAAGCTCAGAATACTAATTTCATGATGAACAAATAAATCGAATATTCTCAAGCTGCGAAGTTTTGCGCCAGTGTATTTTGACTGAGTAAGTTGGCACTACGGTACCAGTTCACTGTCATCAGGCGTGTTATTGTTCGCAAGAGTGATCTACGTCTGCTGGAGAAGCGGGAACCGAATCGTACATTCAAACCACAAACTGGTTGGAAGTGTGTTTTTCGTGGTTACGCATTAATGATATAAAGTTTTTGTTTCAAATGTGAATCTTGAGTTTAAAAAATCATTTGCTTTGTTAATTTGTGTCTTACGTACGAATACTTGGTGCAGTGTGATGAATGTTTTGTATATTGTGAACTTATTTCTATAATATGATACCTGATTAATTACCTATCTATGTGATTGGAACACGAAGACATGTTGGATTTACCGGTGTTATAATATGGTATGTTTTACAAGTTTTGTTTTTCTTCGTATTTAAAAAAAAATATTCTTCTGTCAATGTTGAATCAGTTAAACGGTTTGGGTACCTAATGTTGTTGAAAATGCACTTCGTACAATAGTTGACTATTCTTTTAGGTAATTACAATCAAGTACCTACCTATTTACATGGTTTTTTTTTGCTGATTGATGATTTATCGTTCATCAAAGAGATTATAATTCTCTATAAATCTAGATGAAAATGTTTACCTCGCACCTACGCTGAATTTTGTACTCATTCTCATAAATTTGAAAAACCTACCTACATAATATTGATCTCCTTTAATAAGTACTCATTCAATGTTTCATCCAAAAGTCCACGAGTCGAAGGTGAATGAACTCAAAAAAATGAATTCTACTCACTTTTCTTTTTATTCCTTAAATAATTTTTAATTTTCAAAGACCAAGACCAAGGTTAGATGTATAGGTACTTATATTCTCGTCTCAAATCATATTTATTTATTTATTTTTTATAAAATTTTTATCATTCATCTATTCACGTTGGTACATTTGGCACCGCACGCACAAAGCATACCTACCAGCATTTTTGTAATGATGAGATAATGTACTTGTACTTAGATACACTTATTCGCGATTATGTGAGCTATACTCGTATTTGAACATCCACTCTACTAGGTACTGGGTACATGTCGTACAAGTACATGCTCAAATGTAAGTAATTAACAGAGTGTGAAAAATTAAAAATTGCCAGAAAATATTAGCGTCTATTTCATTGGTTTGGTATGCCAAATACCAATCCTGTTTACATACATTCCGCAAAACCGGTTCTGTTCCGATATTACGACACAAACTACGTTACACATCCAATGTCCTCTCTACCACATCCACCTAAATCTATTATGTGCAAAACTTGAATCATATTTTTTGATTTCCTTCTGGCTATGCATTGATGAATCTTCGTTATTTTGTTGGTAGTAGGTACCTATACCTAATTGGATTTATGTGGAATAGTGAATAACGCTTTTAGGTACCTACGAAAATTTTTATATCGATGATACAGCGATACTATACATACACATACTTAATACATTTTGAAACGATTCACCTTGTAGTTAGGATTGAGATCATGCATCAATTTATGACCTGCCTGTGGATATCTTCAGGTGTTTGAGCCATCGTTCCAATTCTACACATTCTGGTTCTTGGCCATTGGCCGATATAACGGTCAAGTTCTAGTTAAAAAGAGGAAATATCCGCAAGTCAGATTATTTTGAGATTTTTTTCCCTTCTTAATTTCGCCATTCGCCAAAGCCGAGGATGATGAACCTTACATCTTGGTTAGAAATACTTACTACACTATTACCCTCCAACAATAATCATTAGATACCTATAGCTGGTTTGCTCTACTTTAATTGCGATATGAAATGCCGTCCGATCTTATCGTATTATACCTTCCTACGTTATAAAAGTCTTATAAAAAAATAAAAAACGCGTGTAGAATGTTCTTTCTTCAAGCGTCTATTTAACAAAAGCATGCTCAACTTTGATAACAACAGGTAGAGAAGGTAGAAGTAAGTAGGTGTACCTTCGTTCGTGTCATTAATCATAATTCGTATCAGCTAGATCTTAGTTGCGTCTATGAGTGTGTGTTGCTGGTACTCTCCATCTCATTTTGGAAATCGTATCGTATAAATTCACGATAAATTTGTTGGAATACTCATGATGGGTCGTGGTATTACTTTACTTACACACGAAGGTAAGCCCCAGCCGAAACCGATACATACCTTAATGCACCAACAAATAACAATTCGCACTTGTACTTACTTACTAACTTACTTACTTACCTACTTACTTACACTTCCGTATTTATGAAGTCAAAGCTGACTCCCTGACAGGGCGTCAAAGAGCCAGTGGTCAAAGAGATTGCATCGCTGGTCCTTGAAAAGGCGGGATTTTGAAATTTGAATGAACCAATGAACGAATAAAATGGTGACGTCATGTTTCACTGGTTTCACAATGATTTTCTCATCCAACTCCAAGAAAAACTTATCAGCTTTCAATCTTAATTCAATCATGTCGGTACCACTAGACGTTATATGAATGATTAGTGATTAATGTTTTATTTAGTAATATCGACAATTAAAACATATTCTCAGTTTATCACTTTTCTAAAGTTTGGATCGCGTAAGGTGTTTTCAAGTGCTGTTTTGTCAAAAATGGTTTAATCGATATAAGAGTTAACAAGTGTCAGTGCCCTGGAATTGAGCTCCATCTCTTATGACCATGAGTAGTGAGACTTTGTTCAGCTGTTACAAAAAGAAAACACTATTGCATGTGTATCGGTATCAGAAGTCACTTCTTATTCGCATCCATCGACGTTCGCATCAGTATCCATGCAGTCAAGTTGCGAGTATCACTTGGTCACTATACTATCTACTTATGATATTAACCCATTACCTGCAGATAATAATAATGTACTCGCTAGGGTAATACTTACTGTATCTAGGTATGTACAAATTTATTATCAATTCCATTTGTTAAATTAGCAATAAGACATTTGACCATCGCAACAAATGACCCCCCAATGTTCCCAAACTTGTTTGCAGGACAAATTACCGCCATTTAACTAATTTCTTTGACGACATTTAACCACCACAATAATCTACCTTTCAAATATAATGCGTCAAATGACCACCTGTTAAACTTACTTTGCGAGTATAGCTTCTGTTTACACTACATGCATATTTGCATAGTGCCTTTGTGCACATGCTGTATACAATATCATTACACTGGAAAATTGTACAGCAAATTGCGAAGAAATATGCAGTTGTGGCGGTGGGGCGATAGGTGTATATTCGTGCATTCATGTGACAAATGAAATTCAATGCATGAACTTCAATTTGTCGTAACAATACAATGTCAGTGATCTTAGTTCTCACCAATTTGTCACATTACCACGTTTATCAGCTCCACTGAACTGTTGAAAAAGTGCACATATGTTATAGTATGTATTTTCACGGAGAACACGAAGGAATAATAATATCAAATAATAACGAATCTCGCTTATTTTCATGCTCATAACAATTTTGTAAATTATTATTGGGGCTATTCTGTTGTGGGCCTCTGTTGAAGCTGTTAATTCGTATAAGAACACCAACTGGAAATAGTGTTGGAAACCTATAACACAATTACTTAGGCATATTTTCGCATTCTTTATTCTTTTTTTTTTGCCGTTCTATTTTAGTTGAAGCATTGTTCGTGGTTATTGCGTTGATTATACGTAAAAAAATATTGAGAATGAGTTAGCAAAATATCGGCATCCCTGAAAAATGAAAAGAAGTACATTTACCTACCTATTGGTGAAGTAACTTCTTTGGTATCGACCTATGATCATTCAAACGGTGTGAAATTGCCATTATTACGATCGAATTTGCATATCAAAGTATCTAATTACGAAATTACATAAAATATTACCTAAAAAAAAATCATTCTGGTGTTATGTGAGATGTTTATGGGTACTGAGTGAGCTGGCAAAGTATCCAGGGGTTTCTTCATTTGAGCGAATTCCAAAAAGCTCTTTCTCTGTTCGTTCAATTTTTGCACATACTAAGTGTAAGTATGTAGTTTGTATGCATAATTGCATATATACCAGCGTTTTTTTTTCAATTCAGGAAATTAAATCGTATGAGTCTTCCAGTTAAACACAAATTGAGAAAAAAATCAACTGGAAAGTTGAGCGTTAGCAAATTCCAGTTATTCAATTATGGGAAATAGAAATCTAGCAAGAAAACATTCTTTCGCGTTCTGCAAACATATAGATAGGTTTAGGTACATTATGTGACTTGATATACCTTTGCGTTAGGTATAGGTATCTCTCTTCTTTTCTTTATGTTTACCAATGGTGGTGGCGATTCCTTATTACAAAATGATAATTTCGTCCAACGAAAGCGAATGCTAAAACCGCAATACGAATTCATCCGTAATCGCTGAGGAATTAGTTTTTCCATTTTGCGCTTCATCCGCAACCTGCGACATCAAGTTAGATGTTAAAACTGGTATGTAGTGTACTTACCACAAGAGTATTTTACGTGAATTTGCTCGATATTGGTTTTTTTATTTTGTTACCAAATTACATCAAGTTTCGCTATTCACCGTATTACCAAATGATGACACGTGAGTTTTTTATTCGTGGTTGTTTTAGATGTTGATGGATTTGCGCATGTCATGACTCTGTCTGGATTTATTCTTTTTTTTTTTTTCATGAATGAATGTCTTTCACTTGAAGTACCTACATTGGCATATGGAGTAAACTACAATGCAGCGAACTTGTTTTACGTCCAAAGCTGACTTTAAAATGAATTTTGAATTTTGAAAGTGGAAGGGTCGTAGAAGTGGGTGAAACTATTTTTTATGGTACTTATGACTGTTTCTTTACCTAATAGCTTAGCAACGAGCGGGTGGTTAGATAATGGGAAATTAGCCTTTCTTTTTCTTATTATTTTCTGATAGCTGTAGCATTATACGTACGAGCCAGTGCTTATACGATGATTATATCTGACACCTATT
Source organism: Paracoccus marginatus (assembly GCA_900065295.1). Classification (NCBI taxonomy): domain Eukaryota; kingdom Metazoa; phylum Arthropoda; class Insecta; order Hemiptera; family Pseudococcidae; genus Paracoccus; species Paracoccus marginatus. The sequence goes on from FIZT01040288.1 coordinate 22,839, forward strand.
AAAGGAACGAATGAAAAAATTGAACTCTTATACTCGATTCATGTGTACTTACGAGTTACGACTTAACCACCACAGGTAGCTATAGGTAGATATTATTGGTTTATAACATTATAAAGTTGAATATGTATACACGGAGTTATTTCATGGTTTAATGTCTATATAATTTTTACTTGCAATAGAGATAAAAGACGTAGGTAGACGAAAAGGAATACGAATTTTCTAGTATAACCTGTGCAAGTGTGTGTATATGTTTTCATTAAAACTTTCATAATAGTGAAATGAAACATACACAATGAACGCATATTTGCTAGAGATTTGAAGCCAAGGTGAGGTGTAATAATCTTGGACATTCTTAGCAGAAAGAGATCGGAATTTTAAAAGAATTTTTCTACGTGCATAGGTACATAGGTACATAGATACAAATACTTTGTTGATATAGTTAAGTTCCAGTAGAAATTTGCGCTGGTTTTTATTTTCGTTACAGTTTTTCACATGCTACTGGCATACTCATTACTCACATGGCTCGTTGTGATGATATTAGCTTCGTACGAGTGATTAATGATAGTCATTAACCTTGGTCTGAGAATCTTATCCCTTGAACTTATAATTAGTCAAACAGACGGATTGTTTTCCAAAAATATTTCTCATAATGTAAAAAATTGTAAGCATAATTCTTCATATTATTCCATTCTCAACCGTTATAATTACTTTTCTACAGAAAAAAGAAATATTAACAGTTATAAAAAGACAATTTACATACGCACATAGCTGCGTATGAAAACATCAAAATAGTTGAATCGGTCCTATGAGTAGACTGTGTAGACTGGTAGAGATAGATGGTACATGTGGTCTAGAAAACAAACGGATATAATGTCACTGATAAGCAAGCCTACCTATTTAATTTACCTATTGATCCAAATTTTCTGCAACCTTAACATTGGCTGCACGGTAGAAAGATGTGGCTTGCTGAGTCACATTATTTTCGCATAGTGAATGTCGAATAGTCGCTTATCATTGTCTAATTTAAATCGTGCGCGCCGAAGTATTCGTATTGTTAGGTAAATGTGACCTATCTCACGCAATACGTACGTACCGTACCTTTCTGTCTTCGTATACTACATAGTTTGATGATTGGTAGGTTTGTAACCCTTTAATCAAATATTCGATTATCGTCGAGATATGACGATCATTAAATAACTAATAACTAAAAAGACATCTCGATATCGCGATGCAACAGTAATTTGTCAGCTCGCAGTGCAATCGTATTCGTATTTCACGGTTTTTTAACGGAGTGAAGATGATTGATCGAACGTCTATGCGGTTTGATTTGCCAGCTTTGAAATATCGCAGTTCACTTACCTTTAATTGTACGTGAAGTAATTATAAATACCTTCTGCATTCTTGTAGCTATTCGCGATCGCCATAGTTTCATTTTAAAATAAAAGTAGTCTTGACCATAAGCAACTTAAAAGTTGAGCATTTTGCCAACTTGTTGCACATGCGCATTGTGAAACCAGTTATTGAAAAATGAACATCGAATACCGTTCAAAAGACGTCGCTCTCGCTCGGAATAATAATCAGTCAATGGCGAAGATGCGGAGATGCGAATCGAACACGTTCAAATTTTACGCTTCATTTACGACGGCGACGGCAGATGCTCGCTCATTGCTCGTACATACGTATGTGCTCGGATGACGACGTCGATTAGTTAGAATTTTCAGAATTTGACAGGTGCCGCAGGTTTGAAGTGTATCGAAAACAAATGACTAATATGAGATTGGTTCGCTGCAATGACCTGGTCCAAGTGTGGAGTGTGGCTTTTGTAATGGTAATACGGTGCGGTGTGGTTTCGTCGTTACCTTGACTCTTGTGCGTTTGGATGAAATCGTTGAGATGCCTTGTAAGTATCTTGCAGATGAATCAAACGGTGCGGTGGATTATCAGGTCTCGAGGTTGTCGCAGGGTCAAAGTCACGATTTATGATCGGATGAATAATACGAGCCGGTTAACGATCGCGTTTATACGTCTTTACGTCTTGTTTTGGTGTTGAGAATTTGAATAAAAATTACCTCCATTTGAGGAAAAATGTTACAATGACCAATATATCCGTGTTACCGACTCTTTTATATGTAGTTTTAGGACAAAATAAAGACGGATTGAAAGAGTATGCAAATGTATCCTTGTATAGTCAAAATTTCAGTTGCTAAAATGCAACTATTAAATTTCGACGAATTTTTAAAAATTAAAAAGTCAGAAATGTGTACCTAGGTACTTACAAGGGAAGCCTCCAAACTGACACTAAAATTTTGCGACCAAACCAACACAAATCGATAGAGGAGGTAGAAGTAACCCCAGAACCAAATTTCAGGTGCTAAGCTGCACCCCCGATTTTTGGGGAATTTTTGAAAATCGAATTTTGGGCATATACCTACCTACCAGCTGAAAATAAGAAAATTTCACGAAATTGAGCTAGAGGTCTAAAATTTGGTTTACCCCCTAATTTTGACTCGCCAAATCGATTGGAAGCGGTTTCGAGCCGTTCTGGAGCCT
>FIZT01040294.1:0-15181 GCA_900065295.1 Paracoccus marginatus
GAATGAGCTGAAATTTTTGGAGTATCATTTTGTAGTGATAAGGAACCCATTTTCACTTTAGCCCTCCCAAAAAGTTGGAAAAAAAATTTTCCTGTATAGTTAAGGGCCACCCTAATGTAGATGTACTACTGATGAAGTCCCAGTCGTTGGTGTATGGTGTTAATGAAATTGCATACTCAGTTCGCCGTAAAAACAAGTCATACCATTCTGTGAAATCATAAAATTTGTCAATAGGTAGCAGGTAAATTACATATTTTAAACTTGGCCAGCTTTTCAAAATTGACCTATTTTAAAAAATTTGTAACTATTTCAAAAGTTGCCAATTTGTCAATTTTCTGAAATTTTTAAATTTTTGAAAATTCAACAGTTTTTGAAAATTTTCACGTTTTTAAAATTTGTCAGTTTACCAAAATTTGCCCATTTTTTAAAATTTACCAATTTCCCAAAATTTGTCAATTTTTCAAAATTTAGCAGTTTTTCAAAATTTGTCACATTTTTAAGATTTGCAAATTTTTTAAAATTTGTCAGTTTTTCAAAATTCACCAATTTCCTAAAATTTTTCAATTTTTTAAAATCGGGCAATTTTTCCTTTTTTCAAAATTTGTCAGTTTTGCAAAATTTTTTATAATTTTCAGTTTTCAAAATTTTTTAATTTGCCACAATTTGCCAATTTGTCAATTTCTTATGACTTCTCAATTTTATAAAATTCGCTACTTTTTTGGTACCAAAAAAATTGATTACGGTCTAGGCTATCACTTTGGAAATATTTTTAAATAAAAATGAACCACCCTGGAGAGGTGAGACCCTTCAATTTCAATTTTTAAGAACTGCGCCAACATGTGCAAATGCTATAGAGTGAGGAGTACCTACTGTACTGTACTGCACTGCAAAGTGTTTCGCACCAATCATATTTTAGTGTACCTATGTTATAGTGAAATTTCAATCGTGTATCACTATATATTCCTATTGATTTATAGGTGATTAATTGGAGTCGTCCTTTTCTCGTTGTCATTTTCAGATGTCGTGTTGAAGATGTTGGTGAAAATTGGCGCTACATCGGAGCGGCGGCCCCGTCAATGTAAATCCGTGGACATGCGTATCACGTATGAACACTTGCTGCAGGAACACGAAGCACTCTGCCAATACCTTCTAGTCCAACGTCGGTACCTGTGCCAACCGAACCAGCAAAATCAGTTGCAATATCAGCATCTGCGTCACACTCACTGCCAGTCACTACCCAAGCGAGAGCAACGCCGCCGGCATCATCAACGCTTGTTTGAGCGTCGCTTGTGTCAGCTCGAGCTCCAGCATCAGCGTCGCCCGAAAAGTGCGATTAGCGTGCCGCGTTGCCCTCCACTCAGCGTCGTGCTTAGTTTCGCGTCGTAATCGAATACATACCTATATCCGCACCTAGTCGAATAGGAGGTAATAAGTTTGGATTGGAAATTGGCGAAACGGCATCACGACCAGCAGCTATATCCGTACAGATATGAATGCTCTCGGATTATGATATTGATAAATAGATTCGTAAGAATTTATTCTTGTTTTCCTCCTTACATTGTTCTGATGTTACTGTTTCATCTACTGCTGTACGGAGAGCAGCAGAAACGACACCACGTCAATGCGACCAGAGTCACGGTCAATGCTGGTTCATCGTTGCCGTCTTCGCCGCCGCCGCTGCCTTTACCAGCCACCGATAAAACTTATCGAAATTCCAGCAATCTCGAACGTCTTCGTAATACGCTGTAAGTAAAGTAGCTTTATTCGTACCATATTCTCTTGATAGAGGTATCATAGATGAAGTGTATGTGTGAGCGTGTAAACGTACATGTTGAAAATGCCATAATACTTATGAACGTGGGTATTTTGTATTTATTTTGTAGCACTCCACCTAACGCTAGCGAACGAAAGGTAAACAGTGGCGGTGGCGGAAACGTTGCCGAAATATTTATCGCCGTAATATATCCAAAATCCAAGGAAACAATTTTTAGCCGCGTCATAAAGCAGACGGTCACTTCGCTTTCTGAAGATTTTACTACAGCCACTAGCCTTCGAGTTGTGCCCCATTACACGGCCATCGCCGATAGCGAAGGATACAATATTCAAGAGGTGCAAGAGGTATGCAAAGCGTGGAATCATAAACCGATTATCGCCGCCGTCGTATTCAGCTCATTCAAATCCGGATTCGGACACGTATTGACTTCGTTACACAATAACATACCGGTGCTGTGGGCGACCGGAGAAATACAAGCCGGCTATTTCGAAAGGGTAAGTTTTGAGATTTTTTAAAAATTGAGAAATCTTGGGAAATTAAAAAATTAAAAATTTTCTAAAAATTAAAAAAATTTGAAAACTGAAAAATTTTGAAAAAAATAAAAATTTATAGGTACTTATTTGCCTATTTACGTATTGTTTTTCTACTCACGTAGGTACCACTGAGTCGTTTTGACGTTCGACTCGATCCGGGCTCCTACGAAGTTCTCAGATCACTCAGATCTTTGCTGTTGGCCACACACTGGCACGCGTTCACCGTAATTCATACGACCACGTTACTAGCGAGTCAAGTATATCGAGAAATTATTAACGAGCCACCATTGCTGCCCACCATACTGCAATTCAGGCCCGACTCAACGTCGTACTATATTTTTCGGTAAGTAACCCCCTTCCCCACACTCTCGTTACCTTACCTATGGTACTTAGTTGATTTTGTGTGTGCTTTGTGATCCACAGCTTACTCTCGGACGTATCGAAATCAACAAAAGGAGTCATAGTACTGATTTGCGAAGGCGCCGACGCTAAACGCGTCATCGAAGAGAGTAAAAAGTTGAACATGGTGAACGGCGATTTCGTGTGGCTGTGGATCGACACCAGCGCTATGTTAATCAAAGACAAAACCATCAGGTTGGAAAAAGTTTCCAAAGAAATAAATTTCGTCGTCGAAACGCGCAAAGTTCGACACGCGGCGACCGCAGATAGCGTCACCTCGTCCACTGCAGACAATAAAAATATGAATTCCGCCGTCGACGACGTTTCCTCACACTACCATAAGGCTACGATAGGCGACCGTAGCGACGAGCCGCAAAATAAGACTGATACCGATAAACGTTCATCTACACATCCTAATTATATTGCAGGGAGCACGAGGAATACTACACCTCATAAAAGTACGATTCACGACGACGACGACGACGACGACGACAACAACGAACACGATGACGGCGATGATATCAAAGTTACTACCAACATTAAGAACAAGATCTCCAAAGACGAGCAGGATAGTAAAAATAGAAGCAAGATAAAATCTAAAAATTTGAATACCCATCGTACGAGTATTAGCAGCAACAACAACAACAACAACAACAACAACAACTACATTATTGCGAGTGGCCAGTATGGCGAAAATACCGCAGTAGGCAACGGGGTGAATGCATACGAACATGGCCACGACTACAGTCGCAGTCATAATCACAATCGCGAAAATATTTTAGCGAATAATAAAGTAATCGAGGACGAAGAGCACGATACGATGCTGCTAAATAACCGAATTCCATTCGCTCCGCCACCACTTCCAAGCATTTATAAACGCGACAGAGAAACGGCGGCGGCGGCTGCGGCAGCTGCTGCTGCTGCCGCCGTAGCATCTTTCAGCACACTGATGAAGCACCATTTTTCGCTGTATCGCAAAAAATCCAGACGTACGAATAACATGGCCTTCGTAAACGTCACAACTCCGATCAGTTCGTCGGCTACGACAGCAATCGCAATAACAGCAGCGGCTACATCAGTTTCTGAAACGAATGCTAGTGATGATGATGGTGGTGCTAGTAGAGAAGAAAAAAGAAACACTCCCGCGTATTTGGCGATCAAGACTAACATCGTTGGTGTAGACGAGCAGCACCAGATGCACGACCTACACGATGCAGCGAAACGAGAACGTTATGGTATTCGTTCTTCGTCGTCGTCATCATCGTCATCTGACGTCGACGATCAAAACCGCTTTTTTCGAACGTCGACGTGGAAGGGTGCAGCAGCTGTAGTGTCGACAGTCCAGCGCAAGATTAAAAGAGAAGAAAAACACTCGACTAGTCATTCCAAACTAACGTTTGTCGACGAGGTTACCATCGAAGAACGATTGAGAAAAGAAAAAGATGCAGAACTACCGCCATCGCGCTCGCAGCAGCAGCAGCAGCATCATCATCATCATCGTACCAGCGGTAGCACTGACAACAGCGGTCACGTTCTGTCTTCAAATTACGAACAACCTTCGCTACATTTTCAAAAATCAACTTTAGCTTTACCCTGGCTGTCGTCGCCTGTGTCTTCATCTCAACCATCGGCTTTAGTACAGACGCAACGACAACGTACCAATAATTTCTCGACGACCGTAGCTGCCAAGTCTTCTATCGATGTTTTTAAACGAAGAGCCTCGCCTCAGACGCAGCCTATGCGTGAGTCAGCAGCCCCCGCACCGGCACCAGTGACTAGCGGTTATGATTTCGAAATGCCGATTTTTTTGGACAATAATTCGACGCCTCCAGTAACAGTAAAAAACAAAACAGTGCCTGAAATGCCGGTCGGCATTTTATCGCTGCAGCTGATACCCTCGAAAGTGGACAAGAACTATGTTAGAAGCACTCTCAAGTTGCTGATAAATACGCTAAAAGAGGTGATCGTACGTTACGGCGATACCAAGTTATCAAAATTGCTACACCTGCCTCGAATATCGTGTTTCGACTTTTTTCCCGTGGCACACGGTCCGAATTCCATAATGGAGGAATTGACACAGTAAGTACAGCTACAGCTACAGCTAATGCATGTGATACCATACCTAGACAGGTACTGGTACCAATATTAAGTACTTTTTATTATGATTGCAGAAATTTGAAGCGATCTGTACGAGAAGCAATGGCTGGTCGATTCAGACTTAACGAAACTCATTTAGAAGAAGCTTTCAATTCCAGCCTGGCAGCAAAATTCAAAATTTTGAATTTGGTCTCGGACGACAGTCGGCCAGAAAATAAGACAGGTGAGCAGAGAGCACCTATACATACGCACACGCCATAGTGGTCAATGCAGATTTCCTATAAACTTACTGGTAGCTGGATGTTACCTACACTATAATTCGTTGTCTATTGGTTTGATTTTGCTTTAGAATCGCGAAAATGGCGTACAATTGGTCATATGGTTGGAGAAGAAACTGTTCACTTAGAGACAATCGTTTGGCCTGGCGGAGACATTATTCCCGTATCCACTGGTAGAGGTTCCAGAAGCATTTTTCGAATTGTAACCGCGTTTGCACCTCCTTTTGTTATGATTGGCGAGTTAGACGAAGACGGACAATGCCTTCGCGGTGTGTGCCAACAATAATATGCTACAAATTACAATACCATGCATGTACTATATCTAGAGCACATCTACATGCTTACACTCACCCGCATGTATTTGCACATGCACATAATATTCATCATTACTAAGTTCATTTGCTTATGGTTGACAGGAATCGAATGCCATCAGTTTTTAACGTCAGACAAAGATAATTTAACCCTTTTATTCAATGAAATGGAAAGAACTGAAGAAGAAGATGAAGTCAATGTGTTGGATCGATTGCAGTTGGAGAAACGACACATGTGGGGTGACATGGATATACGGCAACATCATCCTGGGTATGTTTTATGTATGTACTTTGATTTAAGTACGTACCTAATACCTAATTTGGTATCGAGTATCTGTAGGCACATAGTAGGTGGAGACATTTCAACCAAAGCAAAGCAATAAATTTAATTCTTGATATAGGCATAAGTTTAAGACGAATTGCTGTTACGGTTTGTCAATGGACTTGCTGGAGAACGTGGCCGAGGAATTGGAATTCGATTTCCAACTTTATATTGTTGCGGATGGCTTTTTTGGCACAAAAACTATTTCGGAGAATGGTGAACAAAAATGGAACGGTATAATGGGCGATTTAGTGTCTGGAGCGGCACACCTATCCTTTTCAGCTCTCAGCGTCAGCAGTTCTCGGTAGGTGTGCATTTTACTTACTTTCATGATCACTTGACACATACGTAGCATAAACTGTATACCTCGTACTTTATGTGCAGAGCTCAAGCTATCGACTTTTCGGCACCTTATTTCTTCAGTGGAGTATCATTTTTGGCTGCGCCGAAGGAAAGCACTGATATTCCCTTGATGGCCTTTTTGTTGCCATTCAGCTCGAATCTATGGATCGCAATATTTACTTCGTTGCATGTCACTGCCGCCGCTGTTGCCATTTACGAATGGTTGAGCCCGTTTGGTCTGAATCCGTGGGGACGACAAAGGAGTAAGAATTTCGGGTATGTAAAAAGTTTTTTTTTTTTTACAAAATTCTCCTACGCGTATTCACGTTAGTATTCTTTGATACATGTACCCACTTATGTCTCTTATAATTTTTTTAGGGTAGCTTCAGCGCTGTGGGTAATGTGGGGTTTGCTGTGTGGCCATCTAGTGCAATTCAAAGCTCCAAAATCGTGGCCAAACAAATTTTTAATCAACGTTTGGGGAGGTTTCAGCGTTATATTTATCGCTAGCTATACCGCCAATATAGCCGCCTTGATTGCTGGCTTATTTTTTCATACCGCTGTTGGCGATCACCACGACAGAAGCGTGAGTATTTTCAGAAACGTAATGTACACTTCAGCTAGATCATACTCAATATAATATGCAGTACCTATAGGTACTCGTACATGACTAATGAGTGACTATAATGACTAAATTTTGTTCGCAGCTTCTATCGCAACGAGTTGGAGCTCCGAAAGCCTCGGCTGCCGAGTATTACGTACGAAGTACGAATCAAATATTGTGGGACCATATGCAACGACATTCAGTTATTTCAGTAGCTGAAGGAGTTCAATTATTAAAGTAAGAGTGTCTCGGATGTGCCACACATACATCTATGAATCATGAACCTATTACTTACTCGTTGAGTTTGGCGTTACTTAACATCATCTTCTTACAGAAACGGCAGTTTGGATATATTAATAGCTGATACGCCGATACTTGACTACTACAGAGCCACGGATCACGGCTGCAAACTACAAAGAGTTGGAGATACCATCAATGAAGATACCTACGCCATCGGAATGACAAAAGGATTCCCACTGAAGGTATACTATGATTTTCCCAAGAAAAACGAAAATTCATCTTTTTTAAAAATGTATTGTATTCGGATAGAAAATAACTGAATACTTGAGTCCCTGAACAGTTATGAAATACCTACCTATCTGAAATCTGTTTTCTACTATTTGGAGCTGGCTGAACACGAATCTGGTGTTGGTTTTTAGTTTCGAGGCGTTTTTCCAAAAATGGAATTTTTTGAAAATGCCTGTTCATCTCCCTATGGGCTTCGAATGAAAAATTGTCGAAAGTCGTCCTTAGAAATGACGAATGTGAGAAATATAAGAAAATCAATAAATTAAAAATATATTGAGTTAGCTCAGTTTTAGTGCAGTATCCCAACTCTACAGCCCAAAATTAGTCGCAAAAAAGTAAATTGTTTCTCTGTTATCCCGATGCTTCGAAGTCCAATCTGATTCATAGCATGCTGATGGTACCATACTATGTTTGTTTGTTGTTATTAATAGGTACTTATAATTGTTATTGTATATTTTCCACTCAGGACAGTATTTCAGCTGTTATAGCTAAGTATTCCAGTAATGGATACATGGATATTTTGCAAGAGAAATGGTACGGTGCATTACCATGCTTCAAACTAGCTACAGATATGGTACAACCTAGACCACTTGGTGTGGCAGCAGTTGCAGGTAGATATAGATAGATATTATGTACACCTTATTTCATTCGATATCCTAAGTATGTACTTCCATTTTGGATGACGGTCTATAATCGTCGATGTTATTTCTCTTTTCAGGCGTATTTTTGATGTTGGGATGTGGTGTGCTCGTTGGTTGTTTGATTTTATTTTCGGAACACTTATTTTACAAATACACTCTACCGTCTTTGAGAAAGAAACCAAAAAGCTCTATGTGGAAAAGTCGAAATGTCATGTTTTTCAGTCAGGTAACTATATTTGTGCCATTTACTAATTGGATAGATAACACATAGACCTAAGTATGTGCTACACCCTAGGTAGGTAGTTCAAGACGCACCGAAAATTTTATTTCATCTCTCATCTTTCTTTTTAATTTTTTTGGGAATTTTCAGAAATTATACAGATTCATTAATTGCGTAGAGTTAGTATCACCCCATCACGCGGCCAGAGAATTGGTGCATACGCTAAGACAAGGCCAGATAACAAGTCTGTTTCAAAAAAGTGTCAGAAGAGTAAGTCCGATAGATTACGTTTTTGTATCGTGTTTAGGTACATACCTAGACTGTACGTAATTTATGGTACGAACATAAAATTGATGTGTCTAGCTGAATTGGCCATAAAGTATGTACCTATATAGTTTTTCTTTAAATTTGCAGAAAGAACACGAACAACGCCAACAGCAACAGAAGAGTAAAGCACAATTTTTTGAAATGATTCAAGAAATCAGAAGGTAAGAAGGTACTTATGTAATAACTAGATATGTGGAAATGTGCACTCCAGTGGATGCATGTTTTCTGGATTCAGTGTGCGTTATGATTTATGACTGAGTATTTCCCCCCTCCATTTTCCACAGGGTTCAACAAGAAGAACGTAAAGACGATGGAGGTGGCAAAATGATATCAGGAAAATCGAGCCCAAGAAAAAAACATTACAGCAGTAAAAATCCTCAAATTCTGCTCAGTCCTACTGGTCTGATGAAACATCGCCATCGATTATCACCTGCAAGGTATGAGCGTACTTGAGTACCTACTGCCTAGACCTACGTAAGCTGCATTTAGGTACTACGCATATTCAATTGAATGCTTTTACCTACAATTTTATCATCACTGTGGTACTCAGTACCTACCTTTTTAATGAGTATTTAGGCTGTCTACATATATTAGACGCGGTACGATAACCGTACCTATCCTATAACCCTAGCAGTTCATACCTATATGGATTCCTAAGTGTAGTGCATATACATATGTGTCGATCGTGTGCGTATAGTTGTTGCTGTTGATTAGTTGAGTAGAGTGAAGACTGAGTGTAGATGTACATATGTACCCAGTACCCACATATTTATATAATATTAAAGTACCTAACTGTAACAAGTCACATCAATGTATATAGGTGCGGTGATTTTCTTGAAGTTGAATCGACGACATTGGCAAGTCTTCAATACTACAGCCACACACCGCTCTTGATTTGAACAGTAAACCTAAAATTGTTAAAATATTGTCATTTATTTATGAATATTACCAAATTTTTTGATGGGTGTCGTAAAATTTTCAACAATTACGGAAAATATTATCATTGCGTTGTTTTCAAAATTGTCGCCCCCCCCCCTCAGGCGTCAGTGAGGAGCTGATCGTTGAAAATATTCCCTCACCGTGTCCCTGTACCAACGGAGCTACCTACACCTACATTCTTGTACTGCCGGCAGGTTGGATTTCGCCAGGCGACTGAGCAAGGATGTGTTCAGATCAAAAAGTTCGGGAAATTTGGACGTGAGAAGGATCAGTTCGGACATCAATGTGGCGGCGGGAAGATTTTTCGATTTTTATAGCGCCCAAGCAATCGGCCGAAGGTTAAGTCACGGCGCGACAGACAACAGCCCACCAGACATGAACGCCAGAAGAGCCAGTCAATTCATTTTCAAAGACGACGTCGCGTTCTTGGCCAACACCAACACCAACGTCAAACCAAATTTGTCTCCGTCTGGTTCAACAGCGGCAGCGGCTGCGGCCGCGAGTGATTCCGATTTGATTGGCGGTGGTGGTATTTTCCAACGCACCAAGATGGTTAACGCCATCGGCAGTCCTACGATTGTCGATACTACTTCGGTGAAAAGTCCGAAGAGTCCTACAAGTGCTAACAGCTGCTCGTCCACTGGTCGTACTCCGTCAAATTCTTTCTTTTCTCGCGATATCGGGCCATTGGCTGCTAGAAAATTCAGTAACGCGGATTCTTCGTCGTTTCGAGGGCTCAAAACAACAAATAAAAAGCTCAACAAAATAAACGCTCCTAAGGTGACCATCAACAATCGATTCTTATCAGGGTAGGTAATTTTTGTACCTAGGCTGTAATTGTACAATTTTACGTTAACCTATATACCTTCTTAGTATCTACTATCTACGCTAAATGCCTACCTCTGCTGAATATATAGTGCTACCTTACACGTATAAAAGTAGATGAACAGAGAGATGATAGATCGCAGGTAGATATGGCAAGTAGGTGGGTATGCTCAGTGCTCACGTTACCCCTACGGTTTCTCAAAAACTAGGATAGCTGCAGTGGGCGTGCATTTATGTATCAGTACTTACATGTTACTATGCTTAAATGCATGCTAACGTCATTTCTTGTTGTAGAAATGATGACGAAGACGTTGACGACGATGACGAGGACGACGACGACCATGGCTACGGCGAAGACGATAGCAATAATAAAAATAACACCAAAGAGGAAAAGTACGATGGCGATGACAACAGTAACGACGGATATCACCGTCCCCGTCGACGGCAATCTAATCGTCTGCTCATCGACGACGGCGACGTAGACGATTTGAGGAACGCTGCTGATGACGAAAAGACTTCCCTCGTCGACCGTACTAGCTGCGTCAAGTCGGTCAAGTCACCGGAGCATATCATCGAGATCGTCATACCATCACGAACGACGCTGGACCACCATACTGAAGCACTTTTCCAAGCTAATACGATAAGCGCCGCAAATCAACCGGACGGTGGCAACGACGACGACAACGAACCAAATCGATCCTTCGCTCCCGACGTCGCCACCAACGTTTCGAAAAGCATTCTATCGCTGAAGACGCCGCCGGCGTCGCCTTCGCCGGCGTTGTGCGCTCAACAGTACGATTTCAAGCCAAAAATAATATTACACCTGCCAGCGCCGAAGACGAAGAAAAGCGCTGAAACGAAACATTCGAATTTGAACCATTCGTCGGATGTAACAGCGACGACAGCACCAACGCCCACGTCGGCGAATTCTTCTGTCGCTGTGACAGACCGAAACACTAGCGTCACGTTGCCGTTGCAACGCCTGTCCAGGGACGAGCTTATGTCACTTTTGCAACTTTCTGAGAAAGATTTAAAAGAGAATTTGTTGAAAGCGTTAGAAGAGAAAAACACCACCGTCGCGAGCAGCCTGTGAATGCTATAATTCAATTTCATCTGCCCAGCAGATGAGCTGGTTTTTTTTTGTGTTCTGTCATCTGTCGTGTTGAGAACGTCGTCTATTTTTGTGTAAGTAATTGCTTCTTCGAACTACGTCGCGTCGGTCGCGTCACGATACTGTACCTATACCTGTATCACCACCATCACCGACATCGTACGCCTTATTTGATACATGTATTGCATGCCTATCTTGATGCCTATTCGTGGTATGATCTAATGATCGTGCGTAGGTCTTGGTATATGCTATACCCTTTTACGGTGCCGGTACCAACTGTAACTTTTACTTTTTCATTTTTCTATCGTTATATGTTGTTATTGTTAGGTTTTCTTACTTAGGTAAATTTATACACAAGTACCTACTTTTGGTATCGAGTACGGAGTACACCATCATGTACTTACTTATCCTTCTATAGTACCTACCAGTTATTACCTACTGAGTATATATACCTACTTGTAATACGAGATAGATACTTGAAATTATTTTTACCAATTACCAACTTTTATCTTTCTATTATTTTTCTTTTTCTCGTTCTGCTTTTTCCTCTTCTATTTTCCTCTTTCTCTTCTAATTATTTTTATCGTTATTATTACTCATAATTTACATTGTATAACAAATTAACTACTCACGTTTCTAGTATGGCACCTACTCATTCCCAATAATTACCGCAAGTCAATTGGGTTAGACTGAACCTGGACTGTGGATCCAACATGTGTGGCTAAGTGCGCTACGCTGTTTTCTACGAGTACCTATCTCTTCATTTTAGTGTTGAATTTTCTCCTCCTCTTTCCTTGGCCAAATTTTTCTTTTTTGTAGAATCCATAAGTAGGTGCCTATTACCTACATATTTTAGTGTGTTCTTTACGACGATAAGGTAACTCTTATAGGTACAAATATGAATAAGGTAGGCCCTGAGTGATGTTACTATGTATGGACTGAAGGTACCTCTGTCTAGATCACGTCAAATTGTTTCATTGCAATTTAGATAAATCTAGATTAGGATCAGATCTTTAACAGAAGGTTTTGATCTGATGTAACGTGTGATATGGAAATCTGAATGTGCTATGCCTGGGCTAGACCATTAATGGGACCTACTCTACATGCGTGTAGATACTTACCTATCTTAAGGTTATGGTGGTGGTGGTGGTGGTGGTCATGATGATGATGATGATGATGATGATGTGGCTGTACTTAATAGTTAGGGACTTACTCTTCTTATTTTTAATTTTTGATTTTGCTCAATTGTACGTATTATTATGTCTTTGATAGGATAGGTAGTTCATTGTCGAACATATGCGCGGACTCAACTTATACCCATTTTCATCATTAGGTACTTTATTACCTATTACTATTATTCAATAATTACTTATTATACCTACCTTTTTACCTACCTAATTACAGTATTACTTTGATTACTCCTGTTGTTATTTTTGTTGTTGTTGTTGTCGTCGTTATTATTTTTATTAGGGCTCTACCTACTTTTATTGTTGTAATTATTATTCGTATCGTTAATTATCATCAACAATATACAATTGCTGTATATTATTATTGGTGTACTGTAGTAGGTACGTATGTTACTTATATTATCGTTATGATTTATCATTCATATTTATAAAACATTTTTGTTCAAGTTTTTGTAACGGATTTAGGTACCTATCTACTTTCTTATTCGTTTGGTTTGTATTTCGTACCTAAAATAAAGGTAAGGGTGTTCGACTACTCGTGTTGTATGCTCTAACTTTTAATATGTCTTAATATTATGTGGGTATTTCTGATATAGTTTGCGCTTTCTTCTCTTTTCTCTCCCTCCCTCTTTACCTGCTCCTATGAAGTTGGGCATTTTACTCATAATTTTTCGTAAACTACTTGAACGCATGACTACCTACCTAAACCTATTATGTACTAAGAATGCAATAGGTACCTATCTATTTGTATGTATACGCACGTAGGTGATATAGGTGTGTCGATGTATTCGAAATTCTTATTCTCTTGTCTTTCGTATGGTGATTACGCAACGATGTACCGCAATTATGTAATCAGTGTTGGTATATTGTAAAGATGTAAAGCACAACAGATGCACGACATTTTATGTACCTGCTACACAGTGTCTAGTAGGTACCTACCTACCTACCAATTACACGCTTCGAAATTTCTACAAAATACTCCCTTACGTCCGGTCTAGCTGCTTCTCACATTAGCTATATTGTATCTCTATAATTTTACCTGTGTCTGCCCTTTTTACCGTCCGCAAACCGTCCATAATAACCACTGCTATCCCTGTTCCTTGACGATTGCGATTATCTATGGTCTAGTTCACTTTTGAACTAGGTAGGTACTCTACTCTGGATGTTTATATACGAATACACCTAGACTAGACTGACAGTAAGTAAAAGTGTTGGTGTTTATTTTTCTTAACCTACCTACCCTTATCCTATTTTTGTAATATGTTTAAGTACTTACGCTTAGTTTAATTAGGGTATGTAGGAAGCTACACACGGGTATCGCACCTGTAGATCTATGTTTAAAATTCGCTCAATACATATTATGTATGTAGGTAAGTATACGTAATCTTATGTATGTAATGTAACTATCGTACCAACTTTTTTTGTATACATAATATTATTATAGGTAATTTATAGTAGTATGTAGGTATATAGGTGTAGGTGCCCTACCTGCTCTCATTTCCTGTACCCGACCTAGGTAGAGGTACCTATATTTACTTTAACTAGATACCTATTTCATTTGACTAAAGTAAGACGTCGTATTCAACTACCTATATAACAAGGTGCAATATTGTACATTGTACCTAGACCTACCTATAATTCGTGCGTGTGGTTCTTTTATACTTTATCTACCTATACATATTGTTTTTTTTTGTTTGTTTTTTTTTTTCAATTTAATTTTGTTTCGTTTTGATACCTATGTATTTATTGTACTTGTCGCGGTTGGTTGGAAGTTACCAAAAATCTTCAAATATGCTCAATGCATGGACAATTAGACATACTTGGACTTACTCGTATAGGTGGTCTATTGATACAATGTGTGATTGCTTGGATGAATAATAACCTATCTACACATATTTTATTCAGTGAATAGCAAAAATGTTTTCTACCTACTTATTGACCCAACTACTCGTATTCGATTCGTACATACATACCTACCTACATTTTTACATGTACATAAGGTTAACGTAATTTTTGTAACGTAAACACATTACTACCTAACCTTATTAATAGTACATAATAGAGATAATTAGATACCTGATGTGGTTTAAACGCGTAAAAATACGTAGTGTATTCGTAGCATATAGGCGGATCTACAAGTGGGTGTGAGTGGGCTAAAAAATTGGGTAAAAATTGAAAATTCTGTGGAAATGGAAAATTTTGTAAAAACGAAAATTCTGTAAAAATAAAAAAGGTCGTGAAAATGGAAAAAAAAATACATAATAAGTGAGAACTAGAAAGTTTATAAATTTTTAAAGTGGGCAAAAATGAATTTCAGCTCCCCTCCGTTCCTTGACTTTCATTCCGAAAAAAAGTATTCAATCTTTTCACCATCTCGGCCCAAGTTCGGCCTTTTGTACCCTTTTAAAAACAAAAAGTTAGATCCGTTTATGACAGTCGTAGGTATACTGACCACTTATATCTACAATCACTAATCCATCCAATCCTAATACAACTTACCCCAGTATTCTTTCTTCACACATACAGTCATACACGCACCCTTATGTATACATATTATGATTACCTATACCTATTTCACCTAACACGAGTACAGTAGTTTAGAACTACATATACCTTTACCTACCTACCTACCTTCTTGTTTAAGCATTTTTGTAACACATTGCGTGTACTATTATACTAACATATCGACTGCGTAGATCGAGAACCTCGTAACCCACCAACATGCATCATATGAAAAGGTAGT
>FIZT01040299.1:0-11321 GCA_900065295.1 Paracoccus marginatus
GTGTATAACATACTAAAAAATTACAAAGATCTATCAACTGGGGCTCGAGAAAAAAATTTTTATCCGTTTTTCATTTAAAGGGGGTTTTCTCAAAAACCAAGGGGGTGGGGGGTCTGAAACTTTGGTCATGAATGTTTCTTGGTAGTACCCATCTACCACCCAAATATCAGCCCTGAATCTCTCCGGGGCAGATTCACCATGGTTGTCTCCCTATGCCCTTTTGAAAAATTAAAAAATCGACGAATTTTCAAAAATAAGTATTTGAAAAAAAATTTAATACTTCGACAAATTCCGAGGTTTAGGATCGAAAAATTTCCGCAAATTTGTAATGCAATCTCAAGCAAGAAATTTCAATCCTCCTTCTCATCAATCAATAATTACGCCAAAAATTCAAACAAATCCCTCGAGAATAAAACTTACTCATTTTCTTATTTTACTACACGACGAAATGTGACCATCACTCACCTGCAACAAACAAAAAAGAAATAATTGGTTAGTTAGTTGATTAATTATCACTATCAATCTATTTAAAATTACACCCAAGAAACAAAAATATATCATGTTCCTTCGAACCGGGCGAATGATCCACCGAAGAATCCGTCGTTCTTCTAATGTACGCTGAATCGCTCACCCATTGTCGAAGCACGTAGCTTTGCATTCGCAGCGGTATACAGATAATCCTTCGAATCGAGCTATTTCGTAGGCTCGTCGTACATAATTTCTTCCTACATTCAAACGACTACGACGGCGGTGAATTTGCATAAGCAAAGGTTACACCACGTAACGCCTATAACCTCTTCGGTAATGACGACGGAGATTGAAAAAAAAAAACTCGACCGAGAACAATTACCCAGATAATAAGGATCAAACAATAATACGCAAAATATACCTAATGCGAGACCGCGTAAAAAAGAAAAAAAATCTACAGTCATACGAGACTATGTTTTTAAAAAAAAATTTTTGAACGTGCTCGCGTGTTTGTCTACATATTCTTTTGTATGATTCGCAATAAAGAAATACACACGTTTAAATCATATAGCATAGCACATTGAAATTTTCTTGAACTTTGATAAGAGCTTTGGGTACATGAAAAAGTTTTCCAAACGTTACACATACATAATAATTATAGAGGAAATTCGCACTCAATGCGATTGGCATCACGACTCACGATGGTGTGATCTTGGCACCGATCGATGGATTCGTAGTCAATGCAATCAGCTCGCATCAGCATTTATTTGCAAGTACACTGCATACGTATACGTACGATCCCAAAATCCCAAATAAATCGTTATACACGATCAAACACATAACCTACCTAGTCGTAAGTACTCGTACATATTATCGATCTACAAGTATTCAACACTGAAGAGACAGCGATCCGAAAATTCTTTTCCTGAAAATATGATTACTCCGCCTATATTCCGGCTGGCATAGGTGTATTTTGTACGTATTTCATTAACATACGAATCACGTTTCAACGACGTTGCGAAGGTTAATTGTGCAAATGCGCCAGTCTGATTCGTTATAATTTTATAATAAATCGTGACGATTTCGTTTTTTTTTTTTTTTTATTATAAATAGTACGTAAGTATACGTATGTTTTGTTGATGTACTCGAAAGGAGAGTCGAGCGGAATACGCGTACGAACAGTACGCAGGTACTTGTAAAACGTTCGAGAAAAAAAAATCGCACTCTATCTGATAATTTTAACGTCCTTGCGAATGACCACAGTGCAGAGATATGTAGATGTACATCGTATTCGTGGCGATTAAATTAACCTACGAATACACACTATAGTAGGTAAGTTGTCGACTCGGTGTTAAAATTCTTCTTCTGCCTAGTGCCTGGTCATTGACGAAAATTTATTGGATTTCTGGTATTACGTCAAGTGTGATCTCTTCTCAACATCATTAAAGAAAGATTCCAACTCGAAAATCCCACGATTTTTTAGGGACACACTACGAATCCTTTGGCGCTATAGGTACACGAGTTGGGTAATTTGATATTTTACCATCGACCAGAGGCGAGTAGCAGGTATTTCGAAACTGGCATTTCCAAAAAAAAATCCATTATGTTCCATTAACGTTTACAAATCACTACCTAGTACCCATATCGTATTTGCTTCGAGTTCGTGGTAATTTTTCATGCTTCACTGGGATATGGTACCCTGTTACGCTAATTTATCACATACGTACACGACACAAAGTCAACGTGCACATAATGTATTACAGATTTATAGATGCACATAGAAAATTCTCCATAGACCAAAGTCTCCGAGAACGAGACCGAAAATCGAATTACTCGATATGCAGCTAATGCATCTGGCAAACGAGCGAGCTGCATTAGTACGAATGTCATTTTTCATAGCTTCAGTTTCACCTACAGGTACAGGTACCTACGTATGCTATAATATCTAAACTGCTTAACAAATTAAACGTCTAGTCATCTGAAATCTCAATTCTACGAGTATAAAACGCATCTCAATTACATAAACGCTAATCAAGCAACTATTTCATTTTTCGTCGCTGAAGCTGTCGTACGTTCACTTCACTCATAATATACGAAAACCTGTACAACATTCCGATCGAATGATACATCTTTAATCAAGCTTATCGTCGACTGTGGCACGACAAGTACCAGGGGGAAAAAATTGAAAAAACACACCAAATGTAAACACGATATTAAGAACAAAATCCGGTAACACGAGGACGTATAGGGCTCATTGATCATTTCGCCAAACTTCTTCCAGCTCTACGTAACGTACGCATATATTTCGCGATTGTCAACTCGAAAGAATCGAAAAGAAATACCAGAAATTAGATACTCTTTCGAGTTGGAAAACCGTTTATTATGCCGACGATAATGGCCACGCACTTAACCAGTTGGCAGGTTTTAAAAATGGTATTTTGCGAAAGAAAAATGTCAATAACCTCGCCAAGAGGAAATTTATAGAAAATGGAAATGAACGAAGAACGCTATCCTATCGAAACATTCGCTACTAATTTCAAGCTGGCAAATACTCGTTTTTTTGAATAATTTTTACTCGACTGTTTTCATAAAATCGCAGATTCCCAGAAGTACTTCATATGTAATATACCGACGACGATTTGTTGTGATTTCGATAATGATCGGAGAATCGTAAACACCTGGCAAAAGTACCTACAGTGAATTGAAAACAAAATGAAAATAATTTTAGAACGACTCGGTCAACTCCATTCACCCAAAAAAAAAAAAAAAAAAAAAAAACGCACCTTCGGCAATATCGAACAACCAGTTTCTATCAAGTTCAATTCGACACTTGACTTTCTAACATCGACGTACACAAATCAAAATCACTCCTCCGGCCCAAACCACCCATTCGCGATGATCTTCGCTTCCTTCGAAAAAGAAATCATCCTCTGCAACGTCAAGATGGAAATTGAAATAAAAATCCAAATACCAAGTACCTACGTACATTACGAAGGTAATTAAAAAAGTGTTGACTTGCGTTTTCCAAAACGGGCATAGCACTTGACGCCTTTCCACGACGAATAGAGCATTTAAAATGGTAAACGATTTAATATTTCATCCTGCATCAGCCAGTAAGTACCTACACTGCATACGCTTGTATTTCACCTTAATTAAATAACGAATAGTCGACGTCGTTGAAATTGACGGCTTATTATGGCGTTTGCTTTTTCACGATTATCGAAATCGCTTACCAACGCACGCAGACCGGCATCGATATTCCATTTCCATCAACCATTGACAAATATTTTACGTACAGAGGTCGACGCGACGAGAGGACAATTAAATACGCGATAATGGATGAAAATTTGTATACCTACGCTACTACAAAGGCGATCATATTACAACATTACAAGGAAGTAGGCACGATAATTCAGGTGACGAAATATCGCAGGGGGCGTTGTAACGGTATACTTATCTGATATCTATCGATGGATGGCATCCGATGAAGCGCGAAATGTACCTATACCATTTTTAATTATTCTTTTATGCCGCGGTACACGAACGTGCAACGGACAATGGTCGGTTGTGGAATCGTCACGTGAACACGAAATTGTAATTTTCAAGATGGAAGAGGTCGATAATTATAAAAGTTGAGGTTTTGAATGGTGTTCTAGGATCTTAATAGTAATAGACGATTTTTACTTTTTTGTTTAT
This sequence comes from Paracoccus marginatus, assembly GCA_900065295.1. Classification (NCBI taxonomy): domain Eukaryota; kingdom Metazoa; phylum Arthropoda; class Insecta; order Hemiptera; family Pseudococcidae; genus Paracoccus; species Paracoccus marginatus. Next base: position 4,165 of record FIZT01040299.1, read on the forward strand.
AAATACGATATAACGATAAGAGAAAAAACTGTGTTCTTAGCTGAGAAAAAAAATGCGAAATCCCTATACATAGTGTACGTATCGCTCGAATGATTAGATGATCAAATGCATGCATAGAATTGGAATTCAGTTTGACGACTGGTGGTACATAGGTATTACGTGGTCGTGGATATTGTCAATTAACTTTGTTAAAAATAGATGAAAAATATGAAAAATCATCAAATTCATTATTACAAAAATCGAAACTCGAATTGTAAAACAATCGATAACCAATTTATAGAATTATCAAAAATTAAAATAACAAAATATTTGCATAAAAGCGTTCAAGAATCATCACTTCTTGATTTTTCTAAAAAATCGAAAGTCGAATTCGCAAAAAATCGATTATTGATTTACGAATTATCGAAATGGGAAATAATCGATAATCGAAATCAAAACTAATCGCATTACAAACCCCCCCCCCCCCCAAAAAAATGGATAGCGAACAAAAAATTTTGCAATTCAGAAAAATCGAACATCGATTTTGAGAAAAATCGATTATCGATTTACAAATTATCGAAAATTGAAATGATCGAGCCAAAATCAAAACTAATCGCTTCAAAACATTCGAAAAACGATCAACTTTGGAATTTCAGAAAAATCGAAAATCAAATTCAGAAATACTGAAATAATCGATTATCGATTAACAAAATTATCGAAATTGAAAATGATTGACGATCGAAATCAAAACTAATCGATTCACAACATTCACAAATCGATTTTGAAAAAAATCGACTATCGATTAACGAATTATCGAAATCGGAAATAATCGTTCATCCAAAACTAAACTAAATCGCTTCACAAAACCCAAAAAATATAGAAAATGAACAAAAAATTTTGGTTTCCAGAAAAATTGAAAATCGATTTACAAATTATCGGAAATTGAACATCCCAATTCCCAAAAAATGAAGAATGAATTTCTAAAAAGTCGAAAATCGACTTCAAAAAGTTCGACTATCGAAAATTGAAATGATCGACATTCGAATTCAAACCAAATCGCTTCAAAACATCCAAAAAATAATCAAATCGGGAATTTCAGAAAAATGAAAAATGGAATTCGAAAATAATCGATTATCGATAGATAAAATTATCGAAATCGAAAATGGTCGGCAATCTAAATCAAGACTAATCACTTCATAACATCGAAAAAATGAACAATGAATTTCAGAAAAGTCGAGAATCGATTTCGAAAATTTCGAATATCGAAATCTTCGAAAATCGATTTCGAAAATTTCGAGTATCGAAATCGAAATCAAATCTATTTGCTTCAAAACATTCAAAAAATGATCAACTTTGAAATTTTCGAAAAATCGAATTCAAAAATAATCGATCATCGATAGACAGAATTATCGAAATCGAAAATTATCGACAATCGAAATTACAATTATCGCTTCAAGACATCCAAAAAATGATCAACTTGGAAATTTCAGAAAAATCGAAGATCGAATTTGAAAATAATCGATTATCGATCAACAAAAATCATCAACAATCGAAATTGAAACAAAATGAAATGTATCCACAATTCCACATCCATCTCCAAGACATCCAAGAAATGACCAAGTCTCGATTTTTGCATGGGGTACATCAAAAATCAACTCTAGAAACAATCGATCATCGATTTTCCAAATTACCGAAAAACTGAAAAAATTCATTGATTAAGTAGGTACAAATTTTCAAAATTTGATAGAAAAAAAACTCACGACTCACGCAAGTGCAAAATGCATAATTTTTTTCTTCAATTGAGATCATGCATAATTTGTAATTCAGTTCTTCATTTGGTAGAACATATATACAAAGTTACGGTTCACTCGCAACAATAATCGTCCACCTTTAATAAAATTTTCGCAATCCGAAAAACTCTCTCACGATGAAAAAAATTAATTCCTCGCGGCCTCCGCACATCCTCAATGATCCATATCACATACGTTCCCTAAAATAATGTATTATGCATATCGCAGTTGATACGTATAGTATTACGTAACATTCGGATAGAGCGACGAACAGATGATGCTACGGTATACCATACGTATACCGACGCTATTACGCTGACCAGCGACCACAGACCATCGACTTTACTCCTCCGAAGAGCTCGATCGCACAAGCCATCGACATCATGTATGTACCTACATCGATAAACGCCAGCAGCACGATGTTACCGTTCAGCAGTGAAAACTAGATCGATATTCAGGTGCTGCTGTTCGAGTAAACGCCCGCGTGTAGGTACAGGTACGCAAAGCATACAGCTTTCTATACTCGTACCACCGTACGTATTGAAACTGAAAGCGAAGTGATTGTTTTTTTTTTCATCTGTTTGTGCTCTCTTCTCCATCGACTACAGTACCACTCTACCTACGCTGCGCCGTGCCACACCATAAATGACACACGCACACGTACATACGATGGCGTAGCGACCTTTAAATGATCCGTTTGCGATTGTCGGGTGCATTACACCGGCTCGTAGTACAAGTACCTCGCGTCGCGTCGCGTCCACCGAAGAGGAACTGAATCGAACCGAAGGAACGTATCCCGTTGAAAAGCCATACTAGATAATCTCATGGTCCGTAAGTGCCGGCGGCGGCCGCTTGTCGAAAGTTTTACAGAGAAAGTTGTCCGCTTATACCTTACCTTGAATGCCATTAAATTGGACATATCTTTGATTAAAGTTAATTTCGATTTACATAACGATAGATGAGAAAATGAAGAATTTTTTTCAAAACGAATACCTCCTGTATATACGAGACCTGTTGCTTCCTGTTTCCAATACCTACTACTATGGTCGCGTCGCATCGTAATTATATTATGGGTACGTATTTGAAAGGCTTTCGTAATCGAGTGTCATTCGAGAATCTAATACGCACGTGATATTTATATTAACGTTCCATATCTCGCGGCGATCGAGTTTTTTAAATCACATTTTGCTGTTGATAGTACGACGTAATGCTCGGCGAAATATTGGAGTAATTTTCTGCCAATGGGTGGTAATCACCCAAGTAATCATTTTAAAAATTGGAGGTTTGAAAATTGGAGACAAGAAATTCAAATTCGAATGTGGAAATCTCAATTTGAAAAAAATGTTGAGAAAAAATTTAAAAAATTGGAAAATCAAATTTTGAAAAAAAAAAACACTAAAAAATTGAAATTCTTAAAAATAGAACTCAATGAAATAAAATAATACAAAAATTGAAAATTTTGATAAAAATCGACAAAATTGAAATTTTTTATTGACAAAAGTTGAATATTTCTGAAAAAAATAGAAAAATTGGAAAAATTGAAAAAAAAAATAGAAAAAATTTGGAAGAGAATCAAAAAATTTCAAAGGATGTCATTGAAAAAAAAACAACGAAAAATTGGAAATTTTTGGAAAAACAAAGAAAAACGAAAGGAAAAAATTTCTGATAAAAATTGAATAGAAAAATCATTTTAAAAAATTGAAGGTTTGAAAAAAAAAATTGCAAAAATCACAAAAAAAAATGAAAAGAAATTGATTAAAAAAATTGAAGAAAATTTGGAAACGAATTCAAATCTTGGACAGGAGTTGTAAAAAAAAATACCGAAAAATAAGAAACGTTGAAAAATTGGAAAACAAAAACTGGGGGAAAGAAAAAAATAAAATTTTGATGAAAATCGAATAGAAAAATCATTAAAAAAATAAAAATTCACAAAAAATCGAAAAAATAAAAAAAATGAGAAAAAAATTGACAATGAATAGTTGAAAAAAACAAACAACTTTGAAAAATTAAAATACAAAAAACTGGTGAAAGAAAAAATATAAAATTTGAAAAAAAATTGAAAAAATTGCAAGAAAAATATAAAAAAATTGAAAAAAAAAATACAGAAAAATTGGAAACTTTAAAAAATTGAAAAACAAATACTAGGTAGTGAACGAAAAAAATAAAATTTTTGATAGAAATCTAATGAAAAAAAAATCATTGGAAAAAATTGAAAATTTTCAGAATTCGAAAAAATTGCGAAAAAAAAGAGATGAAAATTAATTTAAAAAATTGAGGAAAAAATCAAGTGAAAGAAACAAATGAAAAATGTTCAAAAATAGGACTTTCTAAAAGAGTGACTTATTTTCGAGAAAAATCGAAAAAATGTCCAATTCTGGTACCTAAAATTACCATGAAAATTTTTTTCAAAAAATACTACCGGAAAAAATTCGTAATCTCAAAATATTTATGTAATTCCCGATAAAACTTACATTCGAAGCAATCGCAAAAGCCAACAACTTCGAAAAATATTTCTCTTCGGGAATAAAATAGCCAGCCCTCAGGTCACCTTCATCAACCACCGCATACATTTTTCTATCGTAAAAATAAATTCATTAATACTTCTCAATTACAGTCATTGATCAGCACAAATCCCACAAATTTAACGATCGATCGCTATTTCTACGACCAGTCAATAAATCATCATCCCGGGTAGCTATCGAATGCTGGAATTCGCCAACTACAGCCAGACCCATAATTCGTCGTGTCTCTAATCTCTCAGTCTTCTAAATAATAAAACCGAACCAGCGTTTTTTCATTCAAATCTCAATAACTTAACCTCATTTAATACGGAGGTGTTACAAACGCACGAATTTTTCCACTATAATTACACCTCTGGTTGCCTACATTGTATGTAGACTATTATAATAACGTAAGTAGCCGCGTATAAAATGAAATACTCTACACGAGCGAAAGAGTAAAATAGAAGAAGAAAGAATGAAACCGTCATATGTACGTAGCTGAAAAAAAAAAAAAAAAAATACCTTCGTAATCGTACACGTAGATGTACTATTTCATAACATTCAATTTAATTACTGCAGAGTAAAAAAAAAAAAAAGTCAAAAGTATAACACACACCAAAGTATGTGAACCTCAAGGCGTGGTCCATAATAGAAACTGATTAGTCGATTACACAGAATGAGTAGACGACCTTCGGGATTTACTTTGACATCGTGACCCTATATACATACGTACGCTAGATATATACGCACACTATAAAAGCGTCTATACCCGAACGTCTATCGCTCGTAAGTACATTACGATAAGGATAAGACACTTTAGCCGACGCGACGCGACGCTGCACCGCTGATGGGAACGCATCGGTAGCTATAAATTACCATCTCGTCTTCCAAAGACTGTTGGATTCGAAGGTGGAAAGATTTTTGTACACGTAATTAACGCGAGTCCAGACGGAATTTCGAGCCGTTATGGCAGCGCGAAGAAAGTGCGAGGTATTTTTGGAATTCGCTATATTGGTCAGTATGGCATTGTACGTAACCTACGTGTATATCGAAACTTGGCCGAGAATTTGCAGCATTCGAGTCGAAAAACTCTTCACGTTGAGCGAAGAAGACGACAGTTCTGACATAATTTTTCATTCGACTTGCACTCGAGTACCGGTGCTTTTCTTTATCCTTGACTTTGAGCTGAGGTAAGATAAAGGCGGAGATAAATAAACTGGTAGATCCTGATAGCCGCAGGTACAGCTGGGATGAGTTAATGAGACGAGCAGGTAGCCTCCTGCCGAGCCATCAACTCTCAAACAGAGAATCTGACTGAATTCTACGAAAGCCTCAACGACATCCAATTACATGCAACGTTGTGTATGTGTATCTCATCCGAGTCATGGACAATGCCTCGTGTCAAGCTGTTTGCAAACCGGACGCCTTTGATAACTTAATAAATCATCGTTGTAAATCAGATTTACGTCTAGTCATCTATGCAGCATTTACCATTTGCCTATTTTTACGACGTGTTAGTTTCCATTAAGGCAGCAACAACAGCAACAGAGGCGCCGAACCGCCGTAATATAGATCGCATCATCCATCGTCCATTATAGCTGTCGAAGCAACGCCGTCAGCTAAGCCCATCGCGTTCATTCGTGTGTACTCAGACGCGATGAAAGTACATGTTGGTGAGTACTTGGCGGCCCTTTTTGACGCGTTCGATTCGCCATTTACTGTACTTGCGGTGTAACCGTTGCGTTCGCTGTATGTTGTTTGGTCTCATCAAACGTTACACGCATCAATGCAGAGCGTACGTCTACGTACGTATGTATTTATAGGTTGACATGCGTGCATAATACATCGACGTTTCGACGCGATCTGCTTATTCAAATGCATCAGAAACTTTATCGGCGCAAGGTCGATAAATGATTTACCGTCATTCGTCTGTATCTGTTCAGCGGCGCAGTATACGCAGGTAATTAACCATCTACATACCTATAGGTACCCTTCGAAGAACGCGCATATAAGAACATAAGGCGATACAGTAGGTACACGACCCATGCCGATACACATACGTACGAGTATGTTCTGCCCCGAGTCCGATCCGAGTTTCCACATCAACATCACACAGCATCCAAAGGCCGAGAAGAGCAACATGATACCCACTGGTCGAGCCAATTCATCACAACTGCTTCTAGTTTCCAACATAATTACACATTCACGTTCACAAAGTACACGACGCGACGCTGCCACCATCAACTACCAAGACCAACGAGCTCGAGAAAAAAAATCTTCGGCGCGGCGCGCAGCGGATAATTGGCCAATATTTGACAGCGGGATACGTGGCCCGAGTTTAAATCGAGAAAAATTACCAGCAATAAATTTCACACCGCGAGCAGGGTGGAGGGAAAAAACACACACACACACGTTCCAGCAAAACCTAATCAATCCGCTGCTGGTATGGCGGCGGCTGCTGTATACGGTGAAAAGAATAATCGAGGCCGAATTATTATTATAGAGGATTATCGTACAGTACGTCCTATGGAAATGAGCAATGGACCAAGGCTACACGCGATAGGGGAGTTTTACAATAAACGTTTTTATAACCGTGAATTTGCATTTTATTTAACAAATACGTAAAAAAAAAAAAATCATTCGGGATGTTTGTTTGATTTTTCGGACTATATCATTTCATGAGTGAGGAAGCACTCATACAGTGACGTACCGATAGGGGGGGGGGAGCTTCCCCCCCTGAGCAAAATTTTTTACTGAAAAGTTGGGAAAATCGAACTTAGTTGGGAAAATTGAACAGTTGTAATTTTCCCAACTAACGTAAAAGCAAAAAAATACAACTTTTTCAAGCTATAATTTCAACTTTTTGAAAAAATTTTCTCAAAATTTT
>FIZT01040308.1:618-13695 GCA_900065295.1 Paracoccus marginatus
TTTTTGGGGGGGGGGGGGGGTGTTATTCAATAGAATTTTAAAATTTTTGATCAAAAATTTTGGTTCATGCTTTTTTTCCTTTTTTTTATTTAATGAAATTTCAAGTTTTTCTAAAATTGTAATTTTTGGTAATTTTTTTCATTTCAATTATTTCGGCTTTTAGTGTTACTTCTTGGTTTATTTTTTGCCCTACTTTGAAATCGAAGGGGTTGAAAATAATTTTTCAGATGAACATTTTCTCAAAAAAAAAAACGATTTTAGGAACTGGTAGTACGTATTTACTTTGCTACCTTGCTGTCTAAAATATTGAAAAAATTTAGCTTCAAAGATTGATAACTCCTTTTTTGGTGTTGAGTAATAAGAAAAAATGGTTAGATTTTCAAAGTATGTACCTACCTCATGTGCCATGTTTTCAAGAAAATTGATTTTTTCTTATTTTTTTCGGTCCAGTCCGAAGGTCAAAAAACATTTTGATCATCGTTTGTTGGAATTTCTAAAATAGACCATATAATATATAATATAAATTTCAATTTAGGGAAATAATCCATTTTCTCACGAATGCGAGATTGCGGCAGTTTTTTTTTTCAAATTAAACGTTGATTTTGTATTCGCACCATGCGTATCATTTAGAGAGAAACGATATACTTAGTGTTCGTTTAAACGGCTGCAGGAACGTTTAATGGTAAAAGTAATTTCGCCGTTATGCGGTAATCTAATAAAGAGCTTTTAAGCGATAGTTAACCTAATTACAAAAAACATCAGACCGTATATTCTTAATCCCATGAATTATTTTTACATTTAAATGTAACACTAAAAGCGGTCTAAGTTGAGTAAACTTGACAGATTACCTGGCAAGACGCTAAACCCATATGTATGGTAATTGAGTTTTTAAGCACCTTTGCGCTCCGTTGTTTCGAATATTGTAATATGGTACGTTAAGGTACCCAGACCCACTACCCGCCATCTAACTGTAGGAAAATTATACCGAGCTGCCTTGAATTACGCACTTATGGGTTTTGATGGAGGTAAAATCAACTCGATTATTTTTACGATGACGAGGGATTTTTTTTTTCCTAAAGAAGTGCGAGAGGCTAAAATTCTAAAGTAAACATTCCCAGTAAGAAAAAACATTTTTCATAATGGCGTCCTCTTTGAAAAATCTAAACACACAGAAAAAAAAATGAAACCTCGATTGGAATACTGATTCGATAATTTTTTTTCACAGGTTAGAGAAATGTTGAGAGCCAGAGACTCGAACGGAGCCAGAATGCTTACGCTTATTACAGAACAGTTCCTATCTGATCCGAAGCTTACATTATGGAAATCGCAAGGCGCACCGATGACTGATAAATGCAGACAACTTTGGGACCAACTAGGTACACGAGTACCCACTTATTGTGTAGAAAATCAACTTCAATCATTGGAACCGCGACAACTAAACTGAATCTTGCTTTCATTTTTACCCAGGTGCTCTGTGGGTTTGCATAGTGCTGAATCCAGATTGCAATCCTCAGGAGAAGCAGCACTGGAAAACGCTGCTAGAGAAGTGGAGTCGCGTCGACGTGTGTCCGCAAGAAGATCCGGATTTTAGACAGCCACCGCCGCCGCCTAGAATGGATAATGTAATTATCAACCCTTACTAATGTTTTCAGTAGACTATGAATTTTTTATTTTGAAATTCGGCTGCGGTATTGATTTGTTTTTTCGACAGCTTTATAGTACCCTACTATGCATATAGCCGACGCGATGCTGGTTTATTAAACATTCATGGTTTATGCGACCGGCATCGGCATTACGGTCGCTTTACTTTAAGTGATTAAAAAATGATGTCTATTAATGTCGAAGAGTTTTTACAACGGCTTCTTTTATTTTTGTGTTCGCAGTACCATCGCGGAAGCAACAACTACCATTCGTCAGATAGCAGCTCCGAGGATGAGGAAGAAAACAACAGTAATAGTTACCATGGCAATAGTAACAATAATAGCAGTAATAACAATGCTAGTAACAATAACAGCAGCAGCAGTAGTAGTAATAACAATAACAATCGTTCGCCTCGAAGACATCGTTCTTCATGGTCTTACCATGTCAGAGAGAATAAACCTAGGACTATTTTTCATAGGTATCTATAGCATCTTTTTTCTTTTCTTTTCTTAGGTATTCTTTTCTTTGCTCTCTTGTTCGATGTAGCGTTTATTGGATGTACCTACCGAGGATTGGTATCGAGGTGTTTGGCGTCGAGTGGAATTTTTCTCTTCATATATAGATAACGAATTAACGATCAACGCGTTATCGAAATTCGAAACTTATAAGCCTGTCGGTTTACGACTTTAGGGCCGAAACCAAGTACTGAATGTTTACTCGATAACGTATTCGAGTATTAACGTGATTGACTTGAAAAAGTGTAAAATAGACAGGGTAAATATTGTGAAATATATTAATACACGATATTTGAGTATTAAATCAGCAAGTATTCACGCCAACATCTCGATGGTTGGTAATGTCTATAGACGATCTCATCGACTTTATTTATTCTTCGAATACTCACCGTATTGTACACGAGTTGACATTATCTTAACGATTTTTTTTTCTTCAAAATTTTATTTTATTTTTTTATTTACAGAGCTTTAGATGCTGTTAACATGACGTGGGATAATGTGCATTTGAAAAATATTTTAATGAGCGACACGTACTGCAGCCATGTTCCCGATACTACTCCGCAGAGCGGTAGTTTTAATTCTCTTGGGCAACCTTTATGGCACGGTAAAGTATCTTTGCGCAGATATGGTAATAGGAAAATATTCCACGACCGAGTATCCCTACTGTAAAGTTAACCCAGCTCGTCGAGTAAAAATTGTTATTGCGAGTTGAATACGAATTTTAGAAATTTTCATCGACGCTTTCCTATTCGATTGTGAATTCTTTTGTTTCAAGTTGGAAAATTCGACCTTTTAACGTTTAACATTTAAACGAACTTCATCGCGTATGAAACGAATTTACTCTTCTATTGTTAGCTTCTTTGTTCGATGATGAATACTTTAAATGCTGTGTAAATTCGATCGCGTTTCTTCACGCGGTCAAAATTACACCAAAATGGTTCGAAATCGATTTTTTTCTCAGGGTAGAATAGCCTTTTGAACTATACTAAGGGGTTTTCATGTACTTCGAATTGGGCTCAAAAGTTTTTCGAAACGAGCGTGTGAAGAGAAAATTTTCTTATCGCTTCTTTAACTTTTCGTACGTACTCACCTATAAAGCTTATTGAATTTTTCTCGAATGGCTCAACCTTCATTCTTGAAAGAAGCGTTTGTGAATTCTACTTTGGAAAAGAATAGAAATTTATGTACTTTACGAAAATACGTATGCGTGTATTTGACGTAGAGAATAATCAGTATGTGTTTTTTGCACTTGGAAATGGACGTTTGTAGATAGTTTTATTATTTACGTGATAATGAAGATACGTTTGGTAATTAGTGAATGGAAGTTAAAAACTGACGAAAAACTATCAAGAACTGTTTGTTGGAGTCGAATTTGTCATCACGAAAATACGCAGACTGAATTATTTTGATTTTTGAAAAGGCAGAGTAGAAATTGAAGAAAAATTTCTAAATTCATTACCTTATAAAACTAAACTTCATCTTACAACTTTATCGTGGAATAGAGTACCAATTGCCTAATGAAATTATCGAACCAAAATGACCCATATTTGTGAACTAATATTTTCGACAAATATTTCGTTACAGAACCACTGCCTACATGCGCTGCGCGTATCGACGCTCTTCGATCTCACGGCCACTACGAAGCGGCTCTTCGATTAGCCGTCGCCGTAGTCCGAACCATGAAGTACAACCAATTGAATGCTCAACGTAAATGGCACGAAAGTCAGCAATCGGGCTGCTCTTCAAGATGCAACGAGAACCATCGCAGCTCACCTCGCTTTCTGCCATACAACGACCATCGCTCCAGCCCGCACTGTCCGCCTAGATGTTACGATCCGCGTATTCGAAGTCCTGGACCGATCAGAGGATCTGATCAGGCTTGTACGTCGAGATGCGGTTGTAGCGGTTACGATAGCCATCATCGTAGCAGCCCTTTATGTAATTCCCGATGTTACTGTATGGATTCGCAGAGTCGAAGTAGTATGCCGTGTAGTCCTCGTTCCTATGATTCTTATTCAAGGTATGTAGCGTACTGTAACGCAGACAAAAACTATTCGACGGTAGATTTTATCTAATGCTGTTTTTGTGCGTGTTTTTTAAAAGGTATTCTTCTTGCTCGCCGAGATGTAATTATAGCGAGGGGTACATGCGTTCGCCTTTGAATTGTAATACATATCGAAGCAGTAGCTCGTTCAGTGATTCTCATAGATCGAATTTAGGATGTTCGTCGAGATGTAGTAGTAACAGTAGTAGCTTTTATGACAATCATCGATCTTCTCCGTGCAGTATTCGGTCAAGCAGTAATCGTAATAATTGCGATTGTCGTAATTCGTATTACTCTAAGCAGTCGTCTTCGAGCACGAATTGGACTGACGGCTGGATCGGACATCCGTTAGATCCGGTTGGATGTATTTTCGATACGTTGACCGAAGCGTCTTTGATCTTAGATGATAATATTCCGCACACTCCGTCTTTTTTTGGTAAGAAAAGTTCAAAATGAAATGGTATACTTTCATTATTGGCAAAAGCTGATTTTGTAATTTCGTTGCAGATCCTTTAAATGCGGATGAAACTGGTATTCGTATCATTCCGAGGTACCATCACGTCGCTGTGGTTGGTTCGCGGGATCGTTCAGAAACGTATCTAACTTTGGCTGTTGAAGTAGCTCTTATGGCGTTGGGTCAACAGCGAATAATGCCACCGGGCCATTACGCTCAGGTAAATGATTTTGGAATTATTTTTTTCAATGTTTTAAAATGAAAAAATTGAAGAGTTCTACTAATGTGAAAATTATTGCAGGAAAAAGCCTGTAAACAGGAAGATCGACTAATTTCCAGACTTCAAGAGATGGAAATGGTCGATAACAGTTTGATAGCTGTTTTGAGAAGACAAGCTATTGTGCTGTTGGAAGGTGGACCGTCGAGTGGTCTTGGTATTGGAATTCATCCGGAGAGCGTTCCGATGCACACCTTCGCTAAATTTTTGTTCATGGTTTTGCTCAATTATTATCCAGATCTCGCTTACGAAGTGGGCTTGAGGGCTATGAGGTATGCATTTCTAGCAAAAAATTTATGGTTCAATTGAACGAATTTATTCTATAATCGTTTTTTTTTTTTTTTTTTTTTTTACTACAGGTTACCCATTTTGGAAGACCACGAAGACGCCGATGATCCAGTTAATGGTAACGTGTCGTCGTTGGTGCTGAGTAGATATCCAAGATGGTTCACTTTAGGACATATCGAAACACAACAGTGTAATTTAGCAATTACTATGATGAGTGCTGCGAGAGGTACATATTATTTTTCTGTTACTTCAACCGTAGAGGATAATTTTTTTCGAACATTTGTTCTAATTGGTCGTAATTTCCATAGGTGAAGTAATGAGACTTAGAACGATCCTAGAATCAGCACAAAGACACATACACAGTTCCTCTTTATTATTCAAATTGGCTCAAGAAGCGTTTAGATTCGCTACGCCGGAGGCTGGTCCTAGACATCCTACCTTGTTGAACGTAGCGTTTGAATTAGGGTTACAGGTAAGAAAAATTTTTCCCTAAATTTTATCGAGTTTTGTTCTAAGTTGAAGACCGAAAAATAACGATGAAATTATTTTTTTCTTACAGGTGATGAGAATGACTGTTGTGTCACCGTTGAACTGGAGACGTCGTGAAATGGTCCGGTGGTTGGTTAGTTGCGCTACAGAAGTTGGAGTCGAAGCGTTGATCTCAATTATGCAAGACTGGTATCAGTTTTTCTCACCCACCGAAGCCACTGGTTCGTAATTTATACCGTAGATTACTAGTTTAAATGGTGCATTTTCAAAACCAATGTGTTCTTTTGTATTCAGGACCTGTTGCGAGTACCATCATGTCTCACGCTACAATAATGCGATTGAATTTATCGTACGCTCAACAAGAGCAGCTTTCAGCCTGTGCCCGTTCTCTCGCTTTGCAATGCGCCACAAAGGTAATAATTTTATTTTTCCAACTTTAACGTATTTTATTGGAACTCTCGACTAAATTCTGATCATTATAGGATCCACCCAACTGTTCGTTGAACGCATTGAATCTGTGTGAGAATGAACCTATGGCTCATGAAAGCGCATATCAAATAGTGGTGCACGCAGCACCACATATAATGACGTCATCGCAGTTGTTTACCATCGCGCGGTACATGGAACATCGCGGATTCCCCGCTCGCGCTTATAAACTCGCCGTACTTGCCATGAAAAATGTCCACCTCGCTTATAATCAGGTAAATAACGACAAGAAAATAGACGATAAGTGGATACGCAGTCGGATGTTTAATATTAAACGGCGATTTATTTTTCAGGACACACATCCGGCTATCAACGATATCCATTGGGCTTGCGCGTTATGCCATTCTTTGGGTAAATCCGAACTAAGCAGTATGATCCCACTGGTGGTGAAGAACGTACAATGCGCCACCGTCTTATCAGATATATTACGTAGATGTTCGATGACTCCACCCGGAATGTCGTGTCCGCATCCTAGCAGTGATAACGCCAAACACCACCATCATCATCATCACCATCATCACCACCACAGTCATCGTACCAGCAGTATGGTGAGTCGTGGTAACGTTAAACCGTTATCGTACGACAGGCCACCTTTGAAGCAGTTGTTGGAGGCGGCGGTGGCCGCCTATATCAGCACGACGCATTCCAGATTGATGCATATTTCACCGCGACATTACGGCGATTTCATCGAGTTCCTCGTTAAAGCTCGTGATACGTTTTTATTAGCTCACGACGGACATGTGCAGTTCGCTCAACTAGTCGAGAATATGAAATTAGTCTACAAAGGCAAGAAAAAGTTGATGGTTTTGGTGAAAGAGAGATTCGGCTGACTAGGGTATTCGACAATTCAGTCACATAGGTGACCGAATTGGCATCGTTAGTAACCATTTTTTTTTCTTTCTATTTTGCAATGAGACTGGTTTATGTATATAATTAAGTTTACGTGTAGGATCTTTTTTCCTTCTCCATTTTTTAAAACAAATCTTTTTATTTATTTTTGACTATATACTATGTTCATTATTATGCCAAAATATTTATGACTCCGAAATGTATAATTGTACAGCGTGTACATTATGGAAGTATAACTTTCAGGTATTTTTAAGTTTTTTTTTTTTTTTTTTTTTTCTATTATTGATTGATTATATTTTTTTTCTCTTCGATGAACGGTCTCGTTCATCGTGTGAACTGTTTCCAAGTGGAAGTAACCCGGTCAAGCATTTTTCGATTTTCAAGTGCAATCGAATGCGCTAATTTTTTCTCATTAGTTTTTTGTGATATAATTTTTTTTTCATTACGTTTTCATTTTACTATTAGCGTTTATATATATATTTTTTCTATTAGTCATGTATTTTTAAAAAACGTATTGAAGCATTTACATGGTACTTTTAGTAAGTTATTCTCTCCCATTTTATTTTATTTTGTAAAATATCAACCTACGAGAGTGTATATTGCCTTTTTATTTTACATTGTATTTTTTTTTCGGCGGTTTAACGATGATAATTTTTTGTATTATTAATTTAAAAGATATTACTGTCCGCGTTCTCGTTTATTATTATTATTTTTTTTCGTTAAGCCATTAAGATTTATATTAAAAAAAATTATTCCTACCATATTTATATCAATTTAACGTTGAGATACTAGCGAATAAGAGTAACTTTGTAACATGCGTGTTTGTAATGCTTTTTTGTAGAGAAAAAATTGATCGTGACATCGTGAGTAACATTCGAAAGTAATTATCAAAATCAATTATGTCGATTGAATACTTCTTTCGAATGTTATCATGTCATTTTGTTGAACACGTCCAAACAAATTGTGCTATAATATCAGCGAACTGCATTCATATAACAGCCATCTTGATTACATTTGTTACCAGTTTTTATTATTATTTTCTTTTAATCTATTTAGAAAAAAAAACAACGGTTATACTTTTTTCATAATTTAAGAGCTTCGATATTTTATATTTCCCGTTCTGTTGTTTTAAAAGCTTTATCATTATTGTTTTTTATTATTTATTTATTCATTTTTTTTTTTTTTATGAATCCGTTTTATCGTTTTATGAAAAAGCAAAATTGTTTTGTTTGGAAGTATCAAAATATTGTATTTTGAGTATCATGGTTCCATGACAACATCAAAATAATATTCTCTAATAAATTTGATGAAAAATTAATTGATCTTGAAAATTATGTACATTTGTAAGCAATTCTGATATCATTATTATAATTCCTTGCATTATTCAATTTTCATTCAAAAATTTAGAATCATTTAAAACTTTCGTTGATTAATATTGAAATGATTTTTAGCTTTGAAACAAGATCAAGCGAATAAGAACAGCTGAAGCTACAACAAAATTGATGAACTACCCATTGCGAAATGCGAATTGCAACTTGCAAGTTTTGTCCAAAGTAAAACGCACTTGATCAGTTGATCGTAAATTTTTTAGGTTTTTTAAAATTTACTTTTCAAACTTCGGTTTCTGAACTCGTTGAAAAAACAAATCATGATAATTTTCATTAGGGAAAAAATAATAAAATTTGTTTTGTAAAAATCAAAAATTTTGGACCTTGAAAATGAAAACTGAGAAAAAATGATAACAATGTTGCGTTTGTTGTTTGCACAAAATTCCAACCACTGCCAACTGCATTTAAAATGGCCGTCGCGAGTTCGACTTCGAATTCATTCGTCTTCGTCCTTTGTCCGAAATATCTGAAAATTGTTCCTTCATTTTTCTTGTATTTTTTGAAATAACTTGCGTTCGCGTTTGATGGATTATTTTTCTACTAGTAAAAGTGACAGAAGCTTTTTTTATACGCTTGAACTTGTTTGCAAAGCGTTGATCGAATACGGTATGTAACACCATCTTTGTCTCTCGATTAACTACCTCATTTGCTAAATATCATTACGTTGAATATATAAACTTAATTTATGGTGATCTCATTTAATCATAAGCTTAATTTTCTATTCAATTCCAATGAAATGAAATTGAAAATTTATTCGCGTGATGAAATAAGATAAGTATAAACACCTAAATTCACGTACCCGAGGTCTTCTTTGAAATCTTAACATTCTTGAAAATAAATTTCAGTGACTAAATGAACAAGTTTAGTTGAATTTTAATCATATCGTGCAATTATTATTGTTGAATTATTTAGATGTTTTTGTTTTTCTGAGTTGTCTTTATTTCGTTACATTACTCGGTTTTTAGTTGAAATTTTTTTGCTTTTGTTTTATTAGTTTTATTTTCTCGCTGCGTTTTGTTTTATTTTTTTTTTAAATTCTTTGATCGGCGATGAAAAACGCTCCATCGGACAGAACATGAACCGTGAATTTGCACAAATTACCGTTGAATTACCAAGTTTAGTTTTAAGCTAATTTTATAAGTTTGATTTGTGTATATTTTGTACTTATAGATGAGACTTTTACAGTACCTACGTATTGATATTATGATGTATTCATCGGACTAGTAATATCTTTTCATTTTTCTGTCAGTTTCGATAACGTTGTCACTTTGTAATAACTTTTTTTTTGAAATAAAATAAAGACTGCAAATAATAATTGATAATGTGTTTATTTTTCAGTCTTTGATGATTTATAATTAAGCGAGTAATAGATATGCTGTTCGTCTTCGGAATCAAAATCGTCTACAGAATGTTGACTACGATTATCGTTATCGTAACTGGCGTTGTCGATTCCGTTGCTTTTCGAATACGAGGCCTGTTCTGAATTCCGTTTATCTGTAAAACAACAAAAAAAAAAACACAATGCTGCACAATTGACGAGTAAGAAGAGTTGGTCATTGATTTAGAGTTAGCTTACGCGCTCTCTCGAATTGGAATCGTTGTTCGTTTTCCGCGTTAAAAAGGTACGAGATTTGTTGATTAGTCCAACTAGTCGACGGACGTATTCTTGGCTGCGGTCTAGATTCTTGTAACCTAAACAGTACGAACGTTTTAATTGGATCGATCTAGTTGGTTAAATAAATTGATGCAAGAATTACTTCAGAAAATAATAATGAATGAGTTTCGTGCGAACTACAATTACTAGAAGAAAGGCGAACACGACCGAGATGAAGATTATCATGAATATCCAAAACCACATGAACCATTGAACATCCGGTAATTCATACTCCTGCAAGAATAATCCGCGGTTAGCGCTGAAACATCTCCTATTGCCAATAGCGTGTATCACGAACCGAAATATTCAGCTCGTAGAATTCCTCGCAGGTTCTGTGCAAATCCCATACTTCACGCAAATGCTCGGAATGTAATTCGAACGGATTATCGTTTAGTTTAATTGAGAAATTCAACTGGACGCAGTTGGAAGACCAAGGCCAAGAGCTCGGACATGGTTCCATGCTGTTGATGATGATGTCATTTTGTCTTGAACCGAAACCGAAGTAAATACGAGTTGAATCAAACGTCCATTAGTGATTATCAAAGAAGAAAGTCCTACATCTTTAGGTACTCACATTGATGATGCGTTTTCGTGCGACATGTGTTTCTGATCGATATATTCTTTGGTTATTTTAGCTAGAGCTTCTTTGAAACGTTCTCGTATCAAGTTGAACTACAGTCACGCGTAAGAACCAATTATTAATTATGGTAACATTTTTGTCACTATTTCAAAAAAAATCTAATTTACTTCAAACGCCGATACTCCGGCTAAATACAACTGAATCCATCCTGGTATTTCTGCCTCGTGCGGTGACGGTTCAGGCAACGGCTCTTCTACATATGTGAATTGAAAATGTTTGTTATCTTTATCATAAGGTGAAGATCGTTACATTGAACTATATTATTGTACTATTTAGCATACGATTTGAATTACCCGTTCGTTCGTAATTAATGCTAAATCCGTGATGATAATTTTGATGGTCTTTGGCCATGAATGTGATAATAACGCAAGGTTCGTTTTCATCGGATGTATTTTCTTTTGTTATCGGCGACTGTTTCGAGTGATTTTCTATCTCCACTCTGCTGCCTACCGCTATTTTATTCAAAATCGATTTAAAAATTTACATACGCAATTTACACTACCTAGTACCTACCTACCTACTCGTATAACGATAGGTGCTTGTGCTTACTTGGTTCGATGATTATCGCATCTCCAGCTTCTACGTCAATATCTAACGTATTTATCACCAATTTCAGCTTATATCCTTTGCCGATATGGATCGTATAAGTCCAAACACAATTCACAGGGTATGGATTAGGGTAATGCGAAGATTCTATTGTACCTCTATCTTTCATAATCGATACGGCGATCGCGCATTTATCATTAGACGGAGCCGACGTATTCGTTGTAGACGAAACTCCTTGGGCATATTGACCTACACACATTACCACGAGCCAAGCGTTCAAATACATTGTGTACATGATACGAATTCGCACAGAATCTATTCTTACCTTTGATCAATTCAACAAACAGCAAAAAAAATACGTAATTAATTATTTGAAACGATAACGTCATTATACCTGCGGAATCAGGTACTTGAACACGACAAATTTCATGTATAGGTAGAAGTACTAAATTGCAATGTTTGGTTCCTATAGCATTGTGACATTCGAAAGAGTTTTATTATCTTATCTTCGAATTAGATTGATGAGTAGACATCAAGTACTGTATTGTTTTTGATGGTGATTTTGCGACGTTTGGAATCGAACGGAAAATATTAAATATCATTATTTTTTTTACGATTTTGTCCAATGACAAGCTCGATTTGAAATATTATAAATATCCCAAATAAAGAACTGGGTGGTTAGTTTGCTTTTTGTTTTGGATTTTTGATGAATGACGATCTGTATTGCGGGATAATAGGTATTGTGGAATTGTGTGTAAGTAGAGTTTTTATTTTTTCAAGTTTGGTAATGTTGTGAGTACCTAGACCTACCTACCTACCTACCCGAATATCATTATGTTGTTTTTCATTAGTCTTGGAAATTTCCAATTTTTTTTTCTCCAAAACAATAAGGTGTTTTTTGTGTGTTTTTTTTCCCTGTAAAAACGCAATTACATTTCATCAAATGCGACTAAATACGAAGCTTCTCGAATCGCGATAATTATTCGCTGATTTACTCAGTGTTAAGTCCTTGACATTAGTGCATTTTAAATTCAGCCACCGTCATCGTTTTTTAACTAGGGCAATGTGTTTATTTTATGTACTTATTGTGATGTCAGTGTTAATTTGAAACTGCAGAATTCTCATCAATTGGCTGATGAATCGTAAGTATCGTACAATTCTTTATTTTCTTTTTTAATATTTTAATTCAAGAGTAATCTAACCCGATCCTGAGGTATCTTCGCTGTTTTTTATTTTCATCCTGACTTTTTTTTTTGCAAAAGTAGGTCATTTGGTAGAAAGTATTCTCTCCGCTACACTCGATAAAAAAAATTGAATGAATTATCGTCTCTTGAATCGAATTAAGTAGGCCTACTTATTTTTCAACAAATTGAATAGGTAATACACCTAGCAATCATTTTGAGCGACATCTTTAATTTATTATTATTTTTACTGAAAAATTATTTTTAAATGAGTTAGGTAGTTATTTTTCTTCAGAGGAGGGTCATGAAAAAGCTGAAAAAAATAGTCGGGGAGCCAGCATAGAGGAGTCCTGTGCCCCCTGCCGATCCTCCGGGACATTTTTTTTCATAAAGGGGACATCCTAGGGAACATTTCTAGCGGTTGTCCTAAAAAAAAAAAGGTGACCCTACTTACAAAATGGCAGCCATTTTAAGTGACCCTTACCCCCAAAATCAACATTTTCCCTTATAACTCCGAAACGGCGTGACTTACGATAAAATTTATAATAATAAAAAATGTTCTAGATAAAATTTAGAACATTTTATGTTATCACGTTGAACGCGTGAAATGGCCGCGTTCGCGAGA
>FIZT01040310.1:0-17725 GCA_900065295.1 Paracoccus marginatus
TTCAAATTGTTTCGGCTCGGTTTCGGTCCATGGTACATTATTATTAATCGTTCCGAACCAGACAATTCCGGACCAGAAATTGACAGTTTTTAGCGGTTCAGGTTTCGGTCCATGTTCCGGTCCATTTCGGTCCAACAACACTGATTAAAATAGGTAAGTAATGAAGTTTTTAAAGCCTTCAACGCTCAGTGTAGGCAAGATATCGTGGTATGTTTCACAGTGTGTTGCTAGGGAAGAATTGTTTACAAGATACTGGTAGTTATCAGATACGACCAAAGTTTACTAAATACCTAATGAGGAGTACGCATCAGCAAGGTCGTGATTTAGACCATGAGCTTTGATGCTGTTGTTGATGACATCTTCGATGGCTGTGTTTGGTCCCATGAGTGTTTCGAATTGTTGCATCACCGCTCGGGAGTATTTGATTGATTTTCTCATCAGGACTGATTCTATTTGGGCTCTTTTTTTGTGCCAGCCACCGTTTTCGTACTCTGCGATGATACGTTAAGAAAGAATTACCATCAGATGATAATTGTTCCGGTTTTAATTTAATTCTACCCTTCCCCCTTCCTGTGCCAAAGGCAGAGAGTGCTGTACCTGTTTTCAAAAGTTCCGCATCATCCGTAATTAATTTGGAATCTATGTTACCTGATTCAATTCTTTCGCGAGGGTGCTGAAGAGATTATAGAGCATATTGCAGGAATTAAAAATTTTAAAAATGGTATTTGAATTTTGGGAGCCGAGAACACTCACCCTAACCCAAGCCCTCAGCATGAACTTGAACGGCTTCCTCTGCTTGTTACGCTGATCTGCGAAAGTGGCCCAGTGCTCTAGTCAAGGTAATGGGGAAAAGTTTACCTCAATTGAAATTTTTTAACGTTGTAGGGTTTAACGAACATTCCACTACGATCAACTCACTTTGGTCATAGATGGTGATCATGTTACTCATATCTTTGGCCAGCACCATACCAAGTATTATCCACGTTTCGTCTTTTTTTTCAAAAAAATTTTCCAAATATTCACCCAGCATGAGACTCTCGTCATAAGTTAAACCATACACAAAATCTCTAAACGTCCAGGTAGAGTTTCGTGTTTCTGCTTCAGCTTGCACATGGCGCTTCCTCTGCATGATCATGGGATTCGTGAAAACTTGAACATTGTGGATAAAAAAATAAGGCAATGTACTGTACTTGTTGGACCTACCCAAGGACCCACTATTTCCATAATTTTTTGAGTGATGGCGTAGCGTCGGATTTTATCACGATACATGATGATGCTGGCAATTATATCTTCTCTTATAGGTTACTGTCCCAAATCGCCTTTGCGTCATCCTCGTCTTGTTTGGTGAATGTTTCAGTGTATGCGACCGTCGTCGTGTAATATTCAGCTACCAAGTCTTCGGCTGCATCGCCATTTTGAGTCTGGAAACAATCACTAGTTTGAAAAAATTTCTAATTCGTGCGTTTCGAGCGCCAAAAAAAAAAACAAAAAAAATTACTTTAGTCACTGTCAGACTTGAAAATACGCAAATTATGTACAGAATATGTATCATGGCGAATTGAACAATTCAGAATGAAAGGGTATGTGTCAGGTGTACCTGTGTACCTTGCACTGGCAGGCCTGTGAATGTTTCAAGTTTTAGTATTTATTCAGTTTTTTTCAAAATACATATTTGAACTAGAATTTTATACCTATTGTTGTTTTACAAATAAGTATACCTGTTCAATTCAACAATTTTTTCAATGCGTCATTTTACAAAAAAAAAAAAAAAACAACAAAAAACAACAACACTTTGTCACAAATCATTATGATTTGCGGCAGTTTTCGAATTGCGTTGATTTCATAGAATTACCTCTGTAGGTATACTTGTGCAAATTTTAGGGATTTTATGAAAAACTGAAAATGTGAAAAAAATTGCTGCTGGTTCCGAAACTTCTCGAAACCACATGCCATCGATTCAGGTGCTTGGAAATGGAGCACATTGCGAATTACAGCTTTCTCGCTAACGAACGAGTAGAACTGCATACTTTTGATTACTCATCGTGCTCCAAACTAATGTTCAAAAATTTGTCAGAGTTGAACATACGCATTTCAGCACCTGAAATATGGTCCTTGTTTCGTTATGAAATTTTTTGCTGGCTGGGACGTCTTTCTTGTAACGATCAAAAATTTTTGGGAAGATGGAAAAAATTGAGAAATTTTCAAAAATCTCAATGAGACCGTTGAAGTAGAACCCGAATAACTTGAAATAATTTTTTTTCGATCTTAAATTTTTACAGAATTTTTCGTTTTCGCAGAATTCATCATTTTTACAGAATTTTCCATTTTTTCGTTTTCACGAAATTTTAAAACTTTCAATTTTTGCAAAATTTTCACAGAATTTTTCATTTTCATAAAATTTTCCATTTTCACAGGATTTTAAATTATGCAGAATTTTTAATTTTCACAGAATCTTTCATTTCCACAAAAGTTTCCATTTTTACAGAATTTTTGCCTGATTCGCTGATAAAAGAAGAGAATTGAAAAATTAAATGGTACATAAAGTTGAAAACATTTTTATTCAGGTAACACGAAAATGAATTTTTTATGTAACGTTGGTAACAACATTCGAGTAAAAATTGTGTAAAATGTACAAATACCGGTGAAATGAATAACCACAATTGATTTAACGAGAGGATAAAACCAAACACACCAAAAAACAAAACAAACTTAACATTACTTATAAAAATATTACACCTACGTAGGTATAGAATAATCATACACCGTAAAACGGAAAACACTCGCACGAAAACGATTGAAATTTGCGAATAAAATTATTGCATTAGTTTACACCGTAGTAAATGTACTTCGAATATGACTTAAAAAATTGAATAATATTAAAACGCACACTCGCAGTAGTTATAATAAGTATTGTAAAATTTAACAAAATAAAAACAATAATATTTCAGTTCGTTATCATCGAAGTAATATACGCTCGGTAAAATCTTACAAAAAAAAAACAACTAATTTTATTAAATAGGTACAAAACGTGGAGATGCAGATACTGCTACATGAACTCTCGATAAAGAAAATTAACAAATATCACATGTTCGATATTATTGAACAATTTTGTTCGATCGAATCGATTCGTTTCAGCCATATTTCATCTTAGTACATATATGGGTATAGGGTATAGTTTTTCTTCATTCTTACTTCTGGAATAGGATTCTGCGCAGAATACATGAGCACGTGTGCGGTTTTTTTAAACGCCAAGTGTCTCAAGGCGATTGCCAATGTCGATGGGGTTCGATTTCTGTGAAAAAGCGAAGTGAAAAAACAGTTCATTCGAGTGATTATGATATGAAGTGTATCAATAATTGAGATATAGAAAGAAACACGTACTTACGTTTTGCATTTTGAGTATAATATCAGAGTACCGACAGTCCATTTAAAATAAAAAATTGAATACGAGTTGGCTCGTCTGATTATCGTTTTATGTAAAATAACGACGATCGATGATACAAAATAATACTAATAAAATGTATTTTTAACGTTTGATGATTGCATTTACTCTTTCAAGGTCTGTTTACTTTCTGGAAAAAAAAAATTGAGTAATTAAAAATTAAACTTACTACCTAAACTTGTTATAAAATAGGTGTAGTTTTGTCCCTTCAATTTCTCATTCATACAAACCTTCTTACACTGTGGCTTATGTTAATACATCATCAAAAACACGAGTGGAGTTGATTTTTCATTTTCAAAGCTTTCATTATTTTTATTCGTTTTTCGAATTTCGTCAGTGGGTTGAATAAATTTTTAAAAATTTTATAATCCTATTTTTTCCAAATCTAAATGAGAAATTTCATTTAGAAAATTTTAGTAGGAAAATTTAGTTCATTTCAACTCACCTTTAATCGAGTTTTATGTTTACGTGATGGATGAGTATGTATTTTCTATACATACTGCCGCATGTTTTTTCATAAAATAAACCGTTAACTCGTGAAATTCAGTTTGGAGACGTATTGAAGGACGAATAATATGCCGGATCGTTGTTACGATTTAACGAATTCATAAGCTCTTCGTTTTTGGTACGGACTGAAAATAGAAAAATTACTCAAATTATTCGATCAACATCCTTACGATTCGTGCGATTCGATTGAAAATGCGTACTAACCCATTTGATCGATAACTGGAGCCATACGTAGAGTGACACCTACCAAAAACATGCAAGTCAAGATCAATAACCCGGAAGTAATTATGATTGTCCATCTAGCTCGCGTTGGTAAATCATCCGGATCTATTTGAGAGACTTTTTTCGGCATCGATTTTTTTCTTTTTTTACGTTTACGTCGTTTTGGAGGCTGCTGTGGTTTGGCTCCGGGTTCGATGTCTACGACCAAGTACCCTTCTTTGGGCCTTTTCCTGTTAGCATTTTGTAAAAAATGAGGAAATGAGGTTATACAGGTGGAGGCAGGTATTAAGTGATTTGGATGCTAGATGTAGTGGCTTACGACTTTCGGCCTTTTTGTGTGTCTTCATCGGGAGAGTCCATGTCCAAGTCTTCGGACCATTTTTGTACTTTGGATATGGAGGAAGATCGTTCTTCTTGGTGCGAGCCGTGCTTGGGACAGTGGCGATGGTGATGGTGATGTTGGTGGCGAGGTGAATGCTGGTGTCGTGATCTGGAATTTTTTTAAAAAAAGAAAACGAAAATTGGAATGTGAAAAAAAAAATACAAAAAAAATGAACAATAAAAAAATTTAAAAAGTGAAATGAAAAAAAAAATAATTTTCAAAAATAAAATAAATAATTTAAAAAAAAAACAGAAAGTTCTGAAAAAATAAAAAAGAGAGAAATATTGGTAAAATTTTTAAAAAATCTAAAACTGATGAAAAAGAAAAAAAAATGAAAAATTGTCTAAAAAATGAAAAAATGAAAAAAAAATTTAAAAAAGTAAAAAAATTTTCAATTGTTTCGAATAATTTTTCCATTTTTCTCCATTTATAAATTTAAACCTCGAACAATAAAAAATATAAATCGATTTTGGTACCTTTTATCGGGAGGTTCTTTTTCTCTCGAATATTCGCTAGAATCAGATTTATCGGAAGGCATATCATATTCGCACGAATGCATCGTCCTCATAGCCATAATTTTATTGTTAATCAAAACTGTTAACAATTTCTGAATGGTGACTGCATTCCAATGAGTCCCTTCGCCAAAGTACGCATCAGTTCCATCCTACGTATTGAAAAAAATATCACGTAGCGTTACATTTTCATATTAAAAAGAGGCGGAAAATATCGACATCGTATCGAGGCCGAAAAAAATAATTTAAAATTATTCTCACTACGAAATCGTCCACCGTTGACACCGCCTTATCTTCCATGCCAGACGTTTCTCTTCCATCCGACATATTGAAATAATTTATTGGCCATGTTTATGGAAATATCTAGTGAACATGGTGAACGAGCCGGATTCAATTTGAACTTGCGTGCATGTTCTGTTACATAAAATACATAAAAGCCCCGTTGAAAAAAAAAAGTTTTCAATTTTAACAAAAAAGGTTCCTAGACAGCGAACATTATCGCATCCATCATTGTTGATCGAAAGCCTCGCGTGGATGAGCTACAGCTTTCAAGGTAATTTGAGAGTTGAACGGAATTTAAACATCGACAAATATCCTACGAGTATACCATAATAGACTATTCGTATCTCCAAGTACTTCACCTCTACATATTACCTATACTCTATACTGTACGTATCGCATTCGTTCTACGTACAACGTACGTAGTACGTTACTACATACGTAGTATAGTACCTATACGCAATACACATAACTACCTATACAACGACACAGACGAGATGAAAAAATGCTTTTTAATTCACCTACTCCCGAAGCATTAAAAATATTTCTGTCACAAGGCTCCCTCGAGACGTCGGATATACTAAAGTAAAGTGCGAAAAAAAAAGTTATACACCAAATAAAGCCCAGAATCCAATTTTCCGGGCGCAATGATATTTGTAAATTTAAAGTGTTTATTTTACGGGTGAAGGGAGTACGCGAGTGTAAAATACCTGCCTCGTGTGAGGGTTCTCGAAAAATCCCATTCAATTTACACTACACGCGCCGCTCCCCCTCAGCGCACTCCATTCCACCACCGACTGCGCGCCCTTTTCAGACGTTATGTAATATTTGGTTGATTATTTCTTTTCTCATTCTGGTCCCGCATCATTTTTCTTTTCTCATCGTGAACAAGAGTAAACAGACGGATACCTAATGAGTGGATAGCGGACCAAAAAAATATACCATCGGTCAGTCGTCCGCAGGAATTTACTATGTATTTCAATTCAAAGACGAAATTTTCCAGCGAGTAGATTTTTTCGCGGAATTTTCGAATGGACTCGAGTGGTAACCCTGGGTTCAGCTTTCCGGGTTTCTTTTCAATATAATGGCAGTTTTTTCGAAATTTTCTCCAAAGCTGGAATAATACAGATTGAAAATTTAATTAAATTTGTCTTATCGATTTTTTTTTACAAAGCAGTGTTGCTAGTCTTAGGTTCTATCTTAGGTTTCCCTTTCAGGGGCACTTTTTTCGAATTTTTTCAAAAGGGATAGTGTCTGAATTAAACCATTGATGTAAAAAATTCTAATATTTCTGATTTTCATTTTTCTGTTTGTCTGTCTGTCTGCCTGTCTGTCTGCCTGTCTGTCTCTCAATTTCAGTGGGATATTTGTGAGATTTTTGAATGAAATTTTTTTATTTTGTCGAAGGTTTTTATCGTTTTTTCCAACTTTTTTTGGATTTCATTTTTCTAGAATTATTTTCATCATGAATTGAAATTTGAATATTTCATGGAGATTTTTTAGATGAGGATTCTAGAAATTTGTCTTCCCCCAATTTTATTTTTCTCACAAAATCTCAGTAAGAAAGGTGTTTTGGCCCCGTGAAAAGGATTTTACGAAGCCTATACCCCCAAAAATTCATCATAATGAAGCGCAAGTATTTTCGTACGAGGTGTTTTTCCACAATTTTTTCACTTTTTTCAAAATTTAGATGAATATTTTGAAATTTTAAATAGAGTTTCTAAAAGACCAGAGCTTCTTCAGGAATTTTTTCCCCAAAAATTTTGGTCGGTTTTTCATCATGTTATGGCGATGGCGTTTCAAACTTGTAAAAAAAATTCTTTAGGACAGTCTCGTGGGAAGTAGGATGATTCACGAGCCTACTCGTATCTGTATTTTCTACAAAATAAAAAAAAAATTCTGAAAACCAAAAAAATGAAAAATTTTCTGTTTTTTTTTTTCATCGTGGTTGACCTCTCTCGAGGTATAAGTTTCGTCGAAATTTCTTACGAAGTTACGAAGAACAAACCACCCAACGTTCTCACCCTGCTATTCTATTAAAAGCTCAATTTTCTGCAAAATGTATCAAGTAGTTTCAAAACCCATTTCATCATTTTCGAAACGTAATTTCCAAACATATCGACAAACACCTGTTTTTGACGGCGAGAAACTTGCACCTTGTCAAGTTCTGAAATTCAACTCGACACGACGAACCTCGAGTTGGAAAATTTTCCAAATTGGTAACTTTTTCCAGTTTATCAAGTCGAAAGTGGATACGTATATTTTGTGAACTTTTCAGTAGAAAGTTTTCAATGCTGCGTGCCTCTTTCTGGCTTCTTTCGCCGATTGGAGTTTTCTTCGCTGAATATCTCTACACACGACGGTATCAATAATCTTGCACGCTCGTTGTCGTGGATTAGTTGAAATGCTTGGGATTAATCGATTGAGAGAAGTTCGAAATACACTTCGACCACATTTTTAGCTGCTGAACGTGTTTTTCTCTCGCGTCTTTAGAGAAGTTTGCAAAAATGTTGAAAGGAAATTTCTCGTTGGATGCTTTTGAGAGTGAATGAGAAAATGACGAAGTCTGGATTCAATCGATTTTAAAAATTTTTGGAATATTTTCAACCAAATCAAAAAGCTCCGAAATTTTCAATTTCAAATTCTATGCGGTTGAAAAATGTAGGGGGAGGGAGTTCAACAATTTCGTGGCGGTAAAAAAAATATTTTCAAACGTTATCATGGTTTTTATTTTTCCAACACGTTCGAACTGTTCCCACTAGTCGGAGTTCATCTGAAATATTCAAGAGTTTGTAAAAAAAAACGATACACTACGTAAAGCTGTGTATCACTATAACGTATAAAAATCAATCCTAGTGCACCTTCTTCTCCCCTCGACTCTGCTGTTCGCCCATCTCGTCTACAAGTATGACCCTTTTGTAACAAACTACCATACGACGACATCGTGCAAAGCTCAACAGGAATAGAAAAGAAAAACTCTTGATATTTTAGCAAGAAAAAAAAAAATGAGGAACAAAAAAAATGAGGAAAATAAAACCTCTCGTGTACTTATCATTTTGTTTTGTCTACTTTTTCATCTACGCGAATAAATAGTCGATAAGCTATTTGCGACCCTTGCTACTATATTAGTTTTTTTTCAGCTACTGACGTCATAAACCATGTCGAGGTATTGCATATGTACCTACATTTAGTATGTAGATGCTGTACGTGTGTGTAGGTACACCTATTGTGTTAAAATAGTTGATTTTCTCGAGGGGCTGCTCTTTTATGACAGTGCTATTGGGGGTACTGTGTACGAGTGGCGTTTTACGTGTGATAAAATTATATTAAGTACGGTGGCTTTTCGTTCTTGCAAAATGATGAATCTGGTATGGAGAGATTATAAATACCTCCTCGAAAGTTGGAAATGAAATAAAATATCGATTATCGTTTTAGATTTTCAAAAAAATACACCACCGAGCGCACCTGCGTTTTTGGGGCCGTACGAGAAAGCAAAAATCAGCCAATTGGGCTGATAAACAATAGCAAATGTGAGCGATTCTTGGCGAGAATTGTTACAAATGATGGGCATTAAGCGTTTAATGCCTCCTGTCATTAGTTATAAATAAAACTTGTAGAGTGAAAAATTTATACCACACTTAAAAGGACAAAGAGAGAGAAGCTACGCTGGGTACCATCAAATCACCATTATTACACCCTGTTCGGTTTATTTATCGGCGGAAGAAATCTGTAACTGGTGGCGTTTCCAAATGTGGCGTTTCTTTTGGCGCGCGAATAAATTATCTCGATCGGGTAGCGTTGGTTTTTGGCGAGAAATTGTGTGCGAAGATCGATAGAGAGGCGATTTTTCAAAAAATGGCCAAATAAGGGTCGTAAAAATGACATCGTTTTACCGGCTCGTTAATTCTAATTGCCGAAATAAATCGCTCGAGACGGTCACCAAGCTGGAATGGGAATTCCTTACGATGTACTAGCTGCAACCCTCGCTGGAGTGCTAAAACCAATTACCTACGTATACTTACGTACGTGACACTTATTTCGAATGCCAGGCTTACGAATACGACGAAACGTCGAAAAAAAGAAAGAAAAAAAAACGAGCTGTAGAAATGACGGCGTAAAATAAATATATTATACGATACGACGAGTTGAGAATACTTGTGTAGAAAAATTAATATATCACATTCGTCTTACCTGTTAATTTCGCTAAAACAACACATATCGCGCGGTAAAGTGCAACACAAGTAGGTAGGTATTTCTTTAACGCGTAAAAAAAATAAAAGAAGAACGCGAACGACGGTCGAGCAGAAAAAAAAAACGGCTAAAAAATATTACGAAGCGAACATTGAAGCTGTAGTGGCGATAACGCGATAGAAGTAGCTACGGCAGAAAATGGTGCTGTAGCAATCTGTGCGGGATACAGGGCTCAAGCTCCTCTTGCCGTTCGATCGGCTCCGTCCACACTCCACAGTTTCCAGGCACAGATGAATACACAGTAAGCACCTTCGCCGCAATAATTTAGGTTACGCGCAACAAAGCGGCGTGTATGCAGCGGGTGACCTGCGCCCCATCTCGCAGTACTGCTCAAATTTTGCTGCCGGTGCCAGTCGGCGCTAATTTTCTCGTACAATTTTTTTATTTTCCCGAACGCCAGAGCGCTTTTTTTTCACTCGCTCCGTCTTCGATGCGCCGCGTACGTAATCCGAAGTCGGCGACATTTTACCGTTTCCAAATGGACGTAGCGTGCGGTACCGATACCGGCCCAGTTTTGGTCGGGTCAGGGTCGTTTATAAAATACTGAAACAGAATATCGAAGATTTCATAATTTCTATCCCCCTCCCCGCACCGCCCTCTTATTTCTTGCAAACGCACCGTAGACGTGTGGTAATTAAGAAGAGGTTTTTTCTCGTGCACGTGGAATTGCGTTTTTTTTTTTCAAGTATAATAACGACGCAGAAAGCTGCCGAAAGCTTAGAATGGATCGTGATGCGGAAATGGAAAAAGTACTGGTTGGGAACGTGACAATTATTTTATAGCTTCGGTAAAGCGAAGGCGTTCGCGAGTCCAGATTACGTTTATCCCGAGGATAAAAAGTGAAAATTATAAACAATCGTCGCGTACAAAAGGCGACAATTTCAACTTGGAAATTGAACGTTTAGTTTTTACTATTCCGCTGAACCGATGCAGTCGCCCAATAAAGAAATCTTCGCTAAAAATGTCGTCGCCGATGGATGTTTATTTATTGTTTTTTTTTTTTTTTTTTTCGTTTGTGTGATCTCTGGCATCGGAGTTGGCCCGACGAATTAACGAGATAAACTTGGAACCCGAAGGTGTTTTCGTTGCAGAAAGTTTAGCATAGTGGACTGTTTTTTTTATTATTACCTATTCTGAACGTTACAACGTGTTGTAAAATTATATAGTATTTTTTCGTATAAAAGCTGAATCGTTTGAATACCATTTGAAAGACATTTTTATGGCTGAGAATCTGTCTACGTTAGTCTATGGTCGAGCAGGAATGGAATGTTATGGTTATCGAAGAGTTGATTTTTGGTTTTTCTATCGCTGATGCATGAGATTTTTTAAAAACCAACTTACTCGTGTGTATCTATTTACCGTTATTTTTGTTTTTTGATTTTTTTCTTTACAAATTATCAATCAGAACGAGAATAAAAATTTTATCGCTAAATTAGTGTGACTTTGATTTTTTTTTTCATTTTTCAGACGATTCAACACGTTTTTTGGATGTGCTTATAAAAAAGGAAGTCCAATTTTCAGGTAAGAAAAATTCTCCCGTTTTTTTTTTATATTGGTACTTTTGTTTTTCTTTTTTTCTTTTTTTTCACACAAGATGAACGATGCAAATATTGAGTCGAATTTTTCGTTTGCTCAGATCGGAAAATTTTTAGAAAAATACGAATTTAAGAAGAATCAAAAAATTCTCAAAGAAAGCAGTTACAAGAAAATCATGAACCCTGCTCACAAGTGAAGTACCCGAACTGGCAAGAAAATGTTGACACCAGACCAAGACAAATCGATAGAGCATGTGAAAATAAGCACAGAACCAAAATTTCAGGTGCTAAACTGCACCCCCTGATTTTTGGCTCAAGTTGAAAATTATGTCAAAAAAATTTACCTAATTCAGCTAGAAGTCTGAAATTTGGTTTATACCCTAATTTTGATGCGCCGAATCGATTGGATCCAGCCTCAAAGGTTTCAGAGCATAAAAATCGATTTTCAAAAATTCGCCAAAAATTAGGTGGGGGCAGCTTAGCACCTGAAATTTTGGTTCTGGGTTCCTTTTTACATGCTCTATCGATTCGTCACGGCTTGGTGTCAAAATTTTTTTGCCAGTTCGGGTACTTCCCTTGTCGGTTATAAAATTCTGGTTGAATTGCAAATTTCTGTAAAATACTAATTTCGTGTTTATTGCAAAATTAGAGGGAAAAAAAACAATTTCATGAAATTCGTGAAATTGTAAAATTTTCTAAAAGTACAAAAAAAAAAAAAATACAAATGTCATGCTGATGCTGAATCCCAATTTTGAAAATACCAAATTTCAAGGAAATTGTGAAACTCTTGTCAAATTGAAATTAATTTTTAAATTTTGCTGAAATTCTGGAATTCGAGCAAAACATAAATCTCAAAATTTTAGAAAATATCGAATTCCAAGAAAATCATTAAATTCCAGCCAAATCAAAATTTTGCTCAAATCACAAACTTTTACAAAATTCGAAATTTGAGTAAATGGTAAAAAGCCACAAATTTCAAATGAATCGCAAAACTCTTAAAGAAAACAGTTTCGTGGGTTTTTTTCGTAAAATTTTAAAAATTACAAATTTCAAAGATATCATGAAATTCTCCTCATACTAAAATTTTTGAAAATTTTGAATTCTAAATAAATCTCAAAATTTTAGAGAACACCGAATTTCAATTACTGCCGAATGAAAATTTTAGCCAAATTACGAATTTTGAGCAAATCTCAAAATCCAGATAAAAAAGTTGTAATTTTCAAGATAGTCATTTCCAAGTGAAAATTCGAATCGTACCTATTTACTACTTACCTACCTACCTGGAATCTCACCTTTCTTCTTATCATTCTTCCCTATTTTTCTGTTCATTTCTCGATAAATAATGAGAAAAATAGCCATCTACCGGAAAAGACGTTAATATTTGCAAAGGTTCGATAAAGACCTTTTTTTTTATTTTTCACGACCACCAGCGTGACGTCATTTCTACTCTATATTCATATTTTATCATTTTATTTTCGTCTGAAAAATTACCATGAAATTGAATCGGAAAAAATAACTCTTGTCCCTGAGGAGGAAAAAATATGGGCGAACCGAGCAAGTGATCCGAAAAGAGGGCGAATATCGATAGTAATACATCATTAGGTAATTTCACACGTTAGTGAACCTGTACCCACCCAGCATCACCTGTATAAGTAAAGTATACACGTCTGTTTGGGTAAATTTACCTCCTATTAGGCGAATAAGGTACGCGGGTACGTAGTACTGGTACACCAAAGGAAAAACAAATCAAAGCGTGGGTCTCATAAATTTTCATTCAGCGTAATACACCATTTCTCGGTATAGATGATACGGTTTGAAATATCAGAATACGTAGTACATACATACTACATAGCTAGAGCTACATACTACATGTAACGCCTCATTTATAATGGTATCATTTCATTCCAGGTCGTACGTATGTATTATTTTAGCTTGCGAATGAGCTTATACGAAGAATATTTCCACCATCGGCGTTGTGGTAAATATTGTGGTTGATTTGAAACAGGGCGATATTTGCATTTGGAATTGCACAATTTCAGTGAAAGAATCAATGATATTGATATATACCTAAACCAGCGCCGTCGTTGCGTTCGTAGATTTAATACGATGGAATTACTCGTCGAGCGATGTTTCGATATTACCTACATACCTACCTACGTACCTATATGTGCGGATATAGGCCTACATAGGTTGGAATGAATTCTTGATGAACTGCAGAACGATTCTCTCATTTTTCTATCTTTAAAAATACGAAAATTATCATTCTTACCTAATGAAATGGTTCTATGAATTTGACGTAAACGTACCTATTACCTAAGATACGAGAGCTGGAAAAAAAGCAATGTAGAAGTAAATTTTCACGCGCCACAAAATATGCAGTGATACTCTTTCGGTTAAAAAGTTTTATTTTTATTTTTTTCCTTATCCATTTTCATACACGTTGAAGACTCAACTCGTGTGCATATTTTGAAATCAAACCGAGCGGAAAATTCGATATGAATATTATTTCTATATTTTAAGAAGCAGCCTTTTGTTTAAACTTTTGCTCTGCCATTTCTTAAACCAACATATTATACCATTTGGAATGTTTCAGACGCCTTTCGTACTCGATGTGAATTTTTTAGCGCTTTCAGTTGCAATATTAGGCATTCGTTCGCAGGAAAATATAAAGTAGAAAAATAAAAAAATTCACACCACTGTTGACTTTTTCGCGATGATTTTCACCCGGTGATGGTATTTTCAAAATACACTGCCTTGTGGATTTTTGTATAGACTACTTAATCAGCAGCTAATGTCGACGTCGCGTCGATTGTTTCATTAATGCTCGAAAGTACTGTGCATCGCGTACGAGTGGGTACTTGTGGCGTTCGGATGGGATTTTCGTCGGCGTAAATCACTTCTTTGTTGGGAAGCATCTTTCAACGTTCGGGTTAAGTGCTGCTGAATGCTCGGCTCGTTTCTTTCAGTCTATCGCGTATTGTGTGGTAGACTATACGTATGTACATAATATAGTGTATGTACTTGGTTTCGTAATAAATTTATCGACAGTGCGGAGTAGGAACCGGTACGTCGATTCAATGCCAAGAACATGCAGGGAAAATTAGCATTTGCGAAATTGCGATACAAATAGCTATCTTGCAGTCAATTTTTAAAAAATCAAAAATTTAAAAATTATAAAAAAAATCTGGTATAATTTTTAAACATTTCAGAAAATCAAAAAAAAACATATTCAAAAACTTATCAAATTATTATTATTATTTTTTAGATGAGCAAAACATTGTAAAAATTTGGAAAATCTCCAATTTTATTTTCGAAAAATGAACATATTTCAGAAATTGGTCATTTCAACATTTTCCTAAAATCAAAGCTAAAAAGAAATTAACAAATAACATGTACTTAACATGTGCATACTTGTTTTTAAATAAGTAGGCACGCTACGTTTAAAAATTGACTTTTAACAGTTTCGAAAATTTTTCAAAAACTTCAAAAAATTAATAATGATTTTTTTCCAATGAGTTGAAATTTTTTAACACGTCTGCCATTTCATTTCATTTTTTTAAAAATTGCAAATGATGAATCGATAAATTTTGAAAAATTTTCGAATTTCAAAAAATTGATTACCAAATTAAAAGTATTATGAATTTAAAAAAATTGATAACTAAATTGAAAAATTATTGACGATTTCAAAAAAGTTGAAAAATTCAAAATTTTGAAAATTTGAAGTTCCAAATAATTGATAAATAAAGTAAGTTTGATATGAAAAAATGAAGATTTCAAAAAAAATTCAAAAGTTGGAAAATTGAATTTTTAAAAGTTGACGAATTTACAGAAAATTTGAGATTTTGGACAATTGATAAGCTAGACAGTCAAAACTGTCGATGAAATGAACGAATCCTGAAAAATTTTGTAATTTGAAAAATTACAAATTTTTAAAAATTAGCGAATTTTCATAAATCGATCATTTTTGCAAAATTCACGAATTTCAAAAAATTATCCACGGGCTATTACTGTCTCTGTCCATGGATAAATCCGAAATTCAAATAAATCGAAAATGAACATCGACATGTTCAAAAATTGAAAACGTAAAAAATAGACTATTCATAATTTTGAAAAATTTTCAATGTACTTAATCGACGGAGAATTTGGAAAAAATGGGTGCAAATTTTGTACAGTAAAGATTTCTGGGGATTTATTTTTTGAAACCTTTAATATGATGTACTTAGATGTACCTACATAAAACTTTAAAATTTAAAATGAAATGAAAATTTCAAAAATGAAAAATTAAGAAATTGAAAGTTAAAAAATTAAAGAACTAAAAATTTTGAAAAATGAATGAAAAAACAATGTCTGTCGTAAAGATCGCTTTTGTCAGTTTTATAACGTAACAATGGCGCCATTTGACATTCTTCACTCCCCAGTGATTTGTTGCTTTCATGTATTTCTACCTAGTTCCTCCACAGTGGAGAGAGAGCAAGGAAAAAAAACAGACGCGAAAAGACCCACACACGACCACATTAAAATGCAAAATATTAACGGCGAAAATACACCGGCAGTCAAGTAGGTATATTGATTATGTTGCGAGCCGGTCCTAAGTGAAGCTCGCCGCTAACCATCGATATAACGAATATTGTCGATCGGAACTGAAATCTGGCGGAAAATTGAATTTCGCAAAGATGCCTAAATAGTGCAGAAAATGAGTAGGCGGAGGTGAGATGGCTGGGTAGATACGAGCGAGCACAGTGACGACATGTACCCGGCTGGAAAACGAATTAATTTGACGCGTGCGAACG
Source organism: Paracoccus marginatus (assembly GCA_900065295.1). Classification (NCBI taxonomy): domain Eukaryota; kingdom Metazoa; phylum Arthropoda; class Insecta; order Hemiptera; family Pseudococcidae; genus Paracoccus; species Paracoccus marginatus. The sequence goes on from FIZT01040310.1 coordinate 15,921, forward strand.
TTTAATATAAGCTCGTAAACGTAGTAAGATAATTGCTAATACGATGATAACCGTAATCATAAATGGATTAAATATGAGCTCTGCAAATACATATACGCATTACAACTTGGGAAGCTAGAGCTACCTTAACTGTCGGCAAAGTACTCGTCGACACCAACGCGCAGTGCCAGTCCAATTATACGAGCTGTCTGCGTATATTCTGGGTAAATTGAGTTTATCGTTCGTGGCCATTGTTTGTACGTAAAATATATACGTACATATCGCTTGATGGTTGTACGGCGTGTACTCGTTTCGTAGGTATATGATATGGTGCAATGAAATTGCGGAGAGAAATTCGCCTTTTTGTCGGTATTAATCGCAACGATGTTGTGGAGATAAAAAGCCCGTATAGTTTTTTAAGCCTCGGTGATGATGTTGTAATACGTTTAAATACCAGCGTTATTTCATTCGCGGACGCGTCTCGTCGTAAATTGCCACGCTCGCGCTACCGCGAGTACTTACAAAATTTAGCGTTCGTATAAATCTAATCTAATTAACAAAAATATATCGCACAAATGCCTCGTGCTCGCGTTAAATTGCGCCACGTAAAATGTTTATTTTAATCTTACACCCGCAGAACGACTCGTTCAAATACGAGTACACAATACAGATACGTAGATATTATGTACTTACCCGAAACGTACTTACCAATTTGTGTATTGTTTACGTGTCTGCGTTAATTTACGCATAGGTACGGAGTACGAATGCGTAATCGTATAAATAAATTGTTTACCAAAGTTTAATTTACTGTGTACTTTTAACGTGAACAAGAGCGGTGATTGCGAGCTACATGTACACGCATCTAGAGAAAAGGTTGAAGAAGGGGGTTAGGGTTGAGGCATCTTAACCTGCCTCGACTCGAGTAATCTTTGCCTCGCTCGCGGTCCTGGTTCTCTCTCGGGTACGCAAAAAGGTTAAAGAAAGAAAACGCAAACGAAGCGAGAATTTCGTTTCGAACACGTACGTATATTTACCGAGTCAAGTTGAGTGACGGTTTGTCGCTACGAGATTACGGTAGCGATTCTACTGCGCTGCGCTACGGCTTCGTTTTCCTGCATATAGTACACTTTGCCTTATTTTTGACAATTGTTAGCTTTTGTTGCTGTTGTTGTTATTGTTATTGTTTTCGTCATACGTTCGGAAAGTTGATTTACTAAGGGAAAAGTTTGCTGTCAAGGTGAGAGGGGCAGGTTTTTAGGTTAGTTTTTTGTATTAGGAGCGCAACCAAGCGAGGAAGGAGGGATATCGCGGCTTGTTATTCCCACTAGATATTTCGAAACCTATTTAAAAACTTATTTTAGCGCTGAATTAGGTATCAGTTTGAAATTCAATGTGTGACGAAAATACCCCTTTTTTTCAATTTTAAAAATGAGGATTTTTCGCTAGAAAATTAGGATTTTCTCACTAAAAGATGAGGGGTTTTCAATAAAAAAATGAGAATGTTTTTTCGCCGATTTTTTTTCACTAGAAAAATGAGTTTTTTTTTTTTTTAAATAGAAGAATGAAGCAAAAATTAGGGTTACATTTTTCTCAAAAAAATTTTTATCAAAAATTGAGAATTTTTTCATCATAAAATTTGAGAATTTTCAGAATTTTTTTTCACAAAAAATTTGGGGGTTGTCTTGGTAAAAGAGCGCAAGAGCGAATTTTTATCCAAAAAACGTGATTTTCAAGTTAAAAATTCTATCTCCGCGAGTTCTCAACCGATTTTTTTTCAAACTTGGCACCTAGGTAAGGGTACTCAAGGGGAGTACTGTGAAATTTTT
>FIZT01040317.1:0-18648 GCA_900065295.1 Paracoccus marginatus
TTGCCTTAGTGTGTAGAATTTATTTCACCAAAAAACCCGAACCCCTTTTTTTTTTGACCAAAACCGGTTTCTCCATCAGCAGGCAACCTGTTGTAGGACTGAAATTTTGACCATTGATCCTTCATGCTCTCATCTCTGGAAATACAATGTCGTTTTAACCATCCCGATATCTCTTTTCAGTCCCGAGATATTAGAACATATTCGAGGAGGACAAGACTTTTGTGCCATACTGTATGTACGTACATCGTGTGCTTGCCTATAATACCTATCTACTAAATTGTACAGTTTTTAAATAAACAAGTTTAAGTATAGATCACGATATTCGGACCATCTTCGTATGATTTCTGCGGTGACCAATGGCCATCAATACTTCATTTCGCTCTCAAAGATTTTCCTCCAATTAGGTATCCATTACCATTACCCAGAAATGTGTTATCGCAGCCCTCACGGTTATTTCCAAGTGCCAGGTGCATAGATTTTTAGGTTTTAACCTATCTACTTCTACTTACCCCGAATCATTTCCATCATTATTCCGATTCGACGATTTTCTAGCTGCAATGACCGACATTATATGTTTTTCTAAGTACGTCTACCTACTTGCCCTGCAACGGAATTTTCACAAGTTTTCAATTCACGTTTATACCTATTGTATGCAGACGTACCTACCTACCTAGTAACTTATCTACCACATAACTTATAGATAAGATAAATGTTCTTATAGGTCTGCGAGGGATGTTGTAAAAAATATATAGGTAACTACCCTATCCTTGTGTATTACGTAAGCTATGTCAAATTTAGGTTTTTTGATGGATAGTGAGAGAAAAATCTTCGAGATGTTGGAGGTGAAGACGCCGATGACCAAGTATTGGTTACCGTTGACGTGGGCCACCAATATAATAAATAGAGCTAGAAAAGAATTACTAATTACCAACGATCATATGGTACAAACCATTTTACTGGAGATGTCGGACCTCAGAAGCAGACTCGGCTCCCTTATTGGTTACGATAATGTTAATATTCCTATCGTATACACTCAGGTAAACAAAATACTATAAATACGTATTATATCATAAATTCACATTTTGCATAATTTAAGTAGGTATACGTAGACGTACTTGATAAATAGGTTTATTTATATAGTCTATTATAATCGTCACTTCATTGTAATTGCCTAGGTACTCTTGATCGTTTATTTACTTATACCTATACGTGTATAGTGAAAGGTTTAGATTAAGATTTCAAGAAGTGTGGGTACACAAGACAAGCAAGACGCTTGATTTAAAAAAAAAAAAAAAATTATTATTATTTTTTTTTTTACGAAATTGTCGAAACTTTGATTAGAGTAAGTTAATCAAAAACTATCTGTTGCGCGTTGTGTGAAACTTTTTAGACCCTGCCTATTACCTATCTATGGTAGACGTAGCATAATACCTTCGATACTGTACTGACTGCGAAAATGAAAATGATACAATTGATACAATACAACTACCTAACTGTGGAGTGGATTTAGTGTGGTTTCAGACAACTTGTTTCTTTTTTTTCTTTTGCCTTATATGCGGCTTCAATAGCTTATTGCAATACATTAGATTTGCGCTGTAATTACATATAATTCGTATTATCTCATTAGTATAGTAGATACTTGTCTGTTTTATTTGTACAATTGAGAACTGAGCTATTAACTTGCTTCTACATATATATCTTTACCATATCGTGATTACATTATTTATGTAAAAATATATACTTATTATTCAGGTAATTAGGTGTAAGCTCTCTCATACTCTTTTGCTCAACTTAAACCAAAATATACGATTAAAAATATGGTGGTGGGTTCCTACCGATAATTTGTACTAGACTTAAGTCGGTACACGGTGCATTAAATACCTACTTACTTGTACCAGCTGCAATTGTTAGTCAGTTTTGTAAACATGTTGTTGAACGTTGAAATACCTACTGTTTTATTTTAACGTTGCCCGTTTCTTTCGACAGGTAGTCACATTGTCTGTCTATACGTACTTTACAGCAGCTTTAATAGGAGCGCAAATGATACCACTTTCTGACGACGATCCGAATAGAAAGGTCGATGATATAGATTTGTACTTTCCAGTCATCACAGTTTTAGAGGTAATTTGACTAAAAGGGTTAGGCAATAAGTATTTAATTCTATCGTTGATTATATATTCAAAATCAGTATAATCCGCATATTTATCGGTGTTACAGTCTTCTCGAGGTAATTTTACTTCGTTTTAATTTTCTGTATACTTTCAGTTTGGTTTCTATATCGGGTGGCTGAAAGTGGCCGAGGTATTGATCGGACCTTTTGGAGAAGATGACGACGACATTGAACTTAATTGGTTAATCGACAGGCATATCAAGGTTAGCATTTTTTATACTTACGTAGCCGTAGCCCGTAGGTACCTGCTTTAATTTTATCTAGTTAATATTCCTACCTGTTGAAACTGTTGGAAAACTCGAAGATTTACCATACGCAGTATATAGGAACTTGAAACACCACTTATTTGGTACTGTCTTCTTAGGCTGCGTACATGATTGTGGATGAAATGCACGAAGAACATCCAGAATTATTGAAAGACCAATATTGGGACGAAGTAGTACCGAAAGATTTGCCCTACACGGTCGGTTCTGAGCATTACAGGAAAGAGGAACCCAAAGGCTCGGCAGAATTCTACAAAGTTAAAGAATCGGACGCATTATACGCAAATATATCGTCCAACAGAAGAAAATCAATGATTCCGGACGACGTTTACGCCGATTACGTAAGTGTGTTTATCGCCATAGGTAGTATACCTATAACTAGTGAAGGCGAGCTTACGTTAGTACGCAAGTACGCGAAGCGAGTTCGGAGATAGGTATTGTACTGGTATTACGTCGATGAAACGTTTCAGGAAAGCGTAGACACTCCGGTGGTGGAACGAAGAAAGAATTGGTTTCAAAGGCAACTGACGCGAATGGGCTCGGTCAGATCTTCGTCGACGACCTATTCTTCGGGCGGCCTTTTCAGACAAGGTCGTCATAATTCGATGTATTCGAGCGCAGACGGCGCCCCGCTACCAACAAATAGCGCCATCAACAATACGACTTACGCTGCAACCGTTTCTGTTCCAGTCAATTCTTATTCTAATCATAAAAAAGGCTTCTACGATCGTCTTGTAGGGCGTCGATCGACCCAAGTAGGAGGCAAGTTACGTCAAGGTAATTATTTCCTATCTTACATAGGTACGTACATTATATCTCTCTATATCATTAATTACTCGGGTTCTAAATATTGTTTTTCATCGTCGTACGGAGTCGACATTTGCGCCATGTTGTACTGTCTAATCTACAGCTACAATAACATATTTTTTCCTACATTTAATTTTTTAGGGTTTGCTAAAATTAACGGCAGTGTTACCACCAACTTGAGAAACAGGCCGCGGATACCTACTCCGGATGTATCCAAAGAATCAGCTGATAATAAAATTGGTCAAAATTTAGCGCACGTCAATCAATCGACAATTCCAACGTCGACCAACGATTTCAGTAGCGAAATTCCAGTTGTACAGGTACAATACACGTATTTATTAAACTCTGTTTCAATAAAGTGGTACCTATATTATTTTTGTCTAAAATTTTTAACAGGTGGTTCTGTCACCGATCAAAGAAATAGAGGGCTTATCCACTAACGGAAGCGTATCAGTTACCACTAACAGCGGAGTCGCGGCCTTGGCGAAGAATTCTCTGTCTCCGACCTTAAAAGCGGTCGGCTTGAACAACGTGCCCATAACTATGGCTGTGAACCCAGTTACACTGAGTCCCATTCCACTGGCGCAGCCGTTATTCACGGCGACTATTTCACCTAGCGTCGCTCAAACCAATAACTCTGTAGTGTTAACTGATGTTACTCATTTACCCTCCGACAAGGAGGACAACTCGCTTGAGAATAGTTCGAACCTTAGCGTATCTAGTACCGATGAAAAATCGCGCAAGGTTAGCTTAACGTCGCCTCCGAAACGGGGTGAAGTGTACGTTTAATCGAATTTCAATACCTACGTATCACATTGCGTAAGTATATACCAGATACTAAAAGGTATTCCAGTTTGTTATGTATTCGGGTGTTACTCCGTCCCCTCCTGAAGAGATGCATTTTTTTTTTCTAAAAAAAAAAACCTACGACGACGTTCTTTTCATCTGAGTATGCTGACGGAAAGCGAAAAGTGTTTTTCTTTTTTATTTTGTTAAAAAACAAGAGGGTAGATTCCTGAAAAAGGCGTGCTATAGTTACAGCGGTTAAAGGTTGAGCTTGTAACAATGCTAATGATGCGATGCGATGCGACGACTTTTCATGTTGAAGCTCATCATGCGCTAGACATTCTCAATTTCAATAGGTAAGTACGTGTGTACCTACCGTATTTACTTATTTAGTGATACTCGTCATTTTTAACCTCTCACAAAAGTAGGTAACCAATCCCATACCCCAGGGCCATTATTGTTATTGAGAGTAAAATCAATTTTAAGAACATTTGAGCTGTGAAGTGTTGTGCATTGCTCAAGAACTGTGTATAAGTGTGTAGAAGGCTGTGAGTCATTTTTTGTAAGAAATTAGGTATTATTTAATAATTTAAAAAATGAACGAATGTTACTGCGGTAGAACGTTTAGTGAGTAAAGTGCAATAGTTATAGTATCAAGCAATTTGTTTTCAACCCTTGTAATATTAGTACATTATGAAGGAAAAATCTCAAAATTTTGTTAAAATGTATGTACCTTATTGTAAATAAATTCGGTTTTTAACGAAGTGTATTGATAACTTGGCGTTTAATTTTACAAGCGGTGTACCTACCTATTAGCATGATTATGAATATTCTATGCTGTATCTGAAATACAATCGCCAGAGATGTGATCCTTGAAATTTGGCCCCAGCAAAGAGTACCTATCAACGTTCAGCTCCATCAACACATTATGAATACTTCTTTACCCAACTTCGGTAAATTAAATTCACCAAAATAACGTTCGAATACAAAATCATACGAATACACACGAGTATGATTGTGTAAGTATTTATTTACTATCATTATTAAAACATTTGTATAAAAATCACCAATTCAACATGCATATCTACCTACTAGAGAATATTTTACAGAAAATAGGAACATTTATCAAGTTTTTTTCAAAAAATTTGTTATTTCTTTTTGCTGGGAAGAGCTTTTAGTTGACTTGGTTTTTAAAAACGGCTGTTTCAATACGTTTTGCAATCTGGTAGCTTTCTGTAAACCAATGCCCGGACAAAGTGCTATAGATTCTTTAGACGCACGTACTACATTGTTAATCGATCCGAAAGTGGAAAGTAATGTAGCAGCGTCCGTACGATTCACGGATCGAACAGACGTTAAAGCATTCATCACCTAAAAATTAAATTGTAAAGTTGAATACGCAACGACATAATTTATGTGAACGGTAGAAGAAACAAATTGTAAATCAAATTACTTGAAGTTTTAATTCGCCTTCTTGTCTCTCCATTATCAGATCAGCAGGCTTATTTTCATACACTTTGTACGTTTCAATAATTTTGCCAGCTTCGTGCGCGTTCCATGCCAACATTAAAGTCAAGTCGCAAAGAAGGCAAACTCTAACCAAATGCTTCAGCGCGTGATGAGGATCGGCCAAGTCGACCTAACAATAGTGATCAAGACAGAAAACTGTTTTCATTATTTCCCAGCAAAAAGAAGTACATCGGTAACTCATAGATAGGTACTCACTTGTACTAAAAGGACGCGTAGTTCATACATTTTACCCAACTGTTTCAAACGTTCATTTATGTAATCCGGTTTCAGATTGTGGTACTTCAAAGATAAAAATAAAGCGCAAGTGGTTTTTCCCATGACATAGTCCGGAATTATACTTTCATCGTATTCCCACGGAGTAGCAGTAATCGCTTTCAGTAACGGATTTCCCTTCTAGTAAAATGAATTACTTAGTCAACAACACGAGAATCGCAAACGAATAGCCATTAGCTACCACCTTCATTAGAATAAAATTAGTTACTTACTTGTTTTGGACTGACGAGAATTGAATTTTGGCTTTTCGATGGAAGGGTCTTGGAGACTTTGTTATGAGTTGATGCTTCCGCGGATTTGTCATTCTGTTCAACATTGCTTGCAACAGAAAAAAGTTCAGAGTTCTTCAAATTAGAAAATTGACCTGTAACAGAACGAATACACATTTTTATTGTAAATTAGTGACTATGGGAAACCGGGTAACTTTAGACGGTGAATTTAGCGTGATCTTACCTGCAAAAGATGAACTCATAATGGGTTCAATCAAGTCAACATTTCCCAATTGTGAATCTCAAATTTGATCGAATTAACATTTATAAAAAACACGTTTACTTTGTAGCAGATATATCTCTTTTAAATATCGACAACTCCGGGACCGCCGTGGTATCTGCGACTTCCAAGAGATCGGACGTAGAAAAGAACACCAAACTAGTCTGAATCTACAAAATAATTAAGATCTTCAGTTTTCAGACCAAGGAACAAGGATCACAGTTGATATCAGTCGATTTGATATGATGCAACTTGAACTTGACCATGAAATAGTGCAGTGTAATCAAGTTTGAAATGTTAATGAGACATGAAATAATTACTGTAATGTTTTTTTGTGCTCAGAACTTTAGTGTGCTACAATATAAAAGTACAGATTCTAGAAATTTGGGACAAAAAGTTTGATACAATTTTCATTCCCACACGTATCTCTTCTTTCTCCTCAGCTCCTCAGCCAGCTTAAGCCAGCTCTGAATCTGAACCATTGAGGAAGGTTAAATGGCAACACTAGTCGTGTGGTTTTTTTTTACCTTATCAGTTATCAATAATTTCTAAACTTTACGTTGATGAGCCGGTTTGTATTTATTTTATTCATTTAGTACGAGTTATTAGTTCAACTTTTGAATTCTCTCGTAATATTTTCATCTAATCTAATATAAACTATAAATGGCCGTAAACATACCTGATAAATCGTGGCAGCCACCATTTGTTGTTCTAGAAACAACGTAAGTACATGCCTACTTCTGAAGTCTTCATCAAAACTCATTTACCTACCCCCTGTATTCAGCTACGAAGGAATTGTGGATAAACATTATAATTTATATTATGTTTTTACAGAATGGGTACAATCGAAGTAGAATTGTATTGGAAACATGCCCCGAATACATGTCGAAATTTTGCTGAATTAGCCAGGAGATGTTACTACAATAACGTCAAGTTTCATAGGATAATCAGAGATTTTATGATACAAGGCGAGTGAGAAAATTTCAACATTTTATTATTTGTTAGCTAGCGTAAACTGTACTTATATCAATCAGGTGCTAAATATCTGAATTTCGATACTTCTTCGTGATGTCGGAAATCCTGTTAATTAATTTTATCTCTTTGCTTCTTCATGTGTTTGTTGAAGAAACTTCGTTTTATTTCTATTATTTTTCACTATAGGTGGTGATCCTACTGGCACAGGTCGCGGTGGTTCTTCGATATATGGAAAAACATTTGACGATGAAATTCATGAAGATTTAAAACACACAGGTTTGTATAAAGTGCTGCACACAGTCATGTATCTGCGGCCTTTTTAATATTTATGCGAACCCATTTTTTTTCTATGACCGAAGTTTTTCACAGGTGCGGGTATTCTTTCAATGGCTAATTCGGGTCCCGATTCTAACGGATCTCAGTTTTTCATCACACTAGCCCCGACGCAGTGGTTGGATGGAAAACATGCTATATTTGGTAAAGACATCTTCTAGCTGTCGTAATATCGCCAGACTTGAAAATAATACTGCTAGTAACATACTATTTTACTTCTTTCGTTATAGGACGAATTTACTCTGGGATGCAGGTTGTAAAAAGGATAGGTTTAGTAGAAACTGATAAGGACGATAGACCAGTTGACGACGTTAAGATTGTTAAAGCGTACGTGAAACAAGAATAATTTGAAACAAAGTGTTTGTGTCTGCTACGTGGTGAATTCAGTTTTAATGAATGCTTTTTGTATAATAATTTTGTATCAAAAACTCCGGAATAAACCAATGCTAATTTTATTCAGTTTTATTTTTCAACGCGATTTTATAGTTAAATGTGTGGTACCGTACTCGCAGTCGTTGATGACCGGGAACTGCGTAGCAAATAATGAAACCTTCATTTTTCCTCAAGTCCGTTCGTAATGTGAGAACGTAGAAATCGTTCGAAATAAAAACGATCACATACAAATCAATTTTATTCACAAATCATACGTGATTTGTAATACATACAGCGATAGCGAAAGTAAAAAATGTAAGTATAAATTACCAAAAAGAAGAATAAAACTGAAAATTACGATAGTAAATAGGTACACAATATTGAAGGAAAAATGGAATAATACATAAATGACACATATTTTATAGTAATATGGAGGTCGCGATAAAATAATGGATACGTACATGTAATAAATTGATAATAAGCGATGCACAATTAATTTTGTACTGACTCTTCCGCAGGTTCCGGTAGACTTTCATTTACATCTGGCAAGACACCCCCAATCAGAGCTCCTCCTTCTGGGGGTTCGACAACATTGGCAACTCCAACGCCTTCTGCAACCGGTATTGGAGCGACCGGATCTAAATCTATAGCAGGATCTGCGGTAGCTTCTGCCAAGTTTGTAACCGATTTAGATTTTACACACTGTAAAGAAATATTTGGTCATCATCATTTCAATTTTGTTGAGACGGTGTACTCTTCTAAAACTACTAAAACCAACTTGAAAATCGACGTGTCTGCTTTTAGCTTCCTCTTTTTCCCACGACATATGAATGAATGGTCTTTGTACGTAGTTGTAAATTACATCCGATCTGCCTCCCGCTCGTTGTTTAACTTTTTCTTTATGTGTAGGGTAACCTTCAATGCCAAGACGAATTTTTTTCAAGCCTCGTTCTTTCATTACTTGCTTAGCTACGTCGCGGTTCTCAATGTACTTGAAAAATCTATACATAGCTGTACTGTTGATGGCTGAACAGAGAATGTTACCAATATACGCCACTATACTAACACAATCAACGAAAAAAAAAATAATAATAAAGAAAGCGTAAATTACTTTGACAATATTCTTCTCCCATTTGAGGTGGATATTCTTCGTCCCAGTCGACGACATCGTCGTCCAATAAAATAACAATATGACATTCTCTATCACCGCGTTGAGCGCTATTCACCATCAATTGTAACATTAGTTCTTCCAAGAAAAATTCAAATTGGCAACGAGCTCCGTCATTCGACAACTCATGCAATAGTCCGCCTATTAAAAACCATAGTTCGGAATAACATAATTCCTACATAAATAAGCTGAGCTGATTCAACTTACGTAAATTTTGAGCCTTAACGGTGTCGGCGTCGAATGGTATGAGGAGATAATCACATGCTTCTCGTAATTCTTGAACGGGTACGGTAGTAGGACAACGTATAATATTACCTCTGTAGTAGTCCAAGATGGCTCGAAACACCTGAGCAGAAATACCTTCTGCTACTTCGTACTCTCCTCGTTCATTAGGATGAGTAAATTCTAATCCAGAACTGAACATTCTTTCGGCAAAAATTCAAAAAATTCATGTAACTAGAACGTCGTTATCAAAGTAGAACTACTTAAAAAATGATTACCTCCCCAACATGGTATCCGGATACGCTGTGAACAATGAAGGATCTACGACAAATCTAGTACTGTCAACGATTAAAGTGATTCGGTCGTCGTTTTGAGTAGAATTATTTACGGCACTGGAACCGCTGGAAGCAGCGCTGACTGAGGTAGAAGACTGTTGCATTTTTATATTATTATTATAGGATGAGCCATGCGATACTCGCGTCCTAGGAAACACGAAAAGCCATTCATTCCATTAATTGAAAAAACAACGTTTAAACGTGCAAATCAAGTAACCAAATAAATTTTAAACCTAGCGCGAGATGCGTTTTGTTTATTATTGAATGAACGATCAGCTGAATTGCTACCACCAGAGTGACGTTGCACCAAGCACGGTTTTGGTTTGGAAGATCCGGGCCCGTAACTATCAAACAAAAAAATATAGAATGTTATTCAAGTTGGAAATGCTTCAATTATTCACCAAGTGAAAAGTGCAGATACAATAAAATTACAATTTACTCACCTTAAACGATTTTTAAACACCCTTCGTCTGTGATCTTCAGTTCCCCTGTAATCTTCGGTATCACTACTGGATTCTTGATCATAATGCAAATGAACGTTACCGTGATTTCGATCTTTAGCAGACATCACCAAGTTGGCTGCATCTATTGAAAACAACATCGAACTTGAGAATTATTCAGACAAGACATCGATTAAATATCTGAATATACCACTTCGGGTTATCACCACGTAATTTCAATTACAATTGTACTAGGTATACAAATTATCAGTGAAATTCACTCACATTTTACGGAGGTCATTTGCTTTCAACTATCCGTTGTTATTTTCAGCAAAATTTGTATTATTTTCCAAACCGATAAAATTTAATATAGGTCGAAAAATCGCCAAATTTGAGAACACGAAATGAAGATAAGAACGTAAAACTGGTAGAACCACAATGACAAAATAATGATGTGCAATGAAAGTAGGTAATCAAGATTACATTACTACGTACTTACGCACAGAAAGGGAGAAAAATTTTCTCGAGTACTAAGTACAATATTAGGCAGTGAAGTGGCTCGAGAAGTAATTAAATTAATTAGTCAATTACATTAAAAATTTAGACCCTTACTTGTTATCAGTTCATCAAAAAACAATGCAGTTGTTGTTGCATTCACGCGAGTTTACGGTAACGGTAACGTTTTCGTAAATTTCATCAAAATCCAACTTTCCATGGTCTTCTTTCAAGTAAAAAATTCCCTTCAAGTGGTGGCATTTGCTTCAACTCAGGCTGTTAAGGAAGTCGCTAAAAGCAGTTTGATCGTTTGAGGGGGGGGGGGACAAAGACAAAACTAGAAAAAAAAGTGAAACAAAACATAATATTTTTCATAAAAATTTCAATTTTCAAGTTAAAAGATAAAATAAGTATCGATTTCAAAAGTTTTAATTATACCTAATCTTTTTCAGAGTCTTTCATCTTGACGACTCAAGTATTACATTAACTTAATCATTTTTCTCGGTGGTTGAATCAAGAATAATTGCTCTGAAGATGAAAATAGTATCTGTAGAAATGCTTACATTTTGAACTTTGAAGTAATTTTGTAATTAATATTGTTTATAATCTGTTATTCAAAATGAGTGATGACGATAGAGATCTAGAGCTGGAAAGCGTAAGTATCAGGCCTATTAAAAATCGTATCTCCTTATTTACTCTGACGAGCTTGATTTTATTAATTTGAGTTATCATTTGCGTTAGGCTGAGAAACGAGCTCATCATAACGCTCTGGAACGAAAACGACGAGATCACATCAAAGATAGCTTCACCAGTCTTCGCGAGTCAGTACCATCCCTTCAAGGCGAAAAAGTGGTATGTTTCATTTTACACAGCGCAGTTAGTCTTGAAAATTTATCGTACGAACTGTGATTAGAGAACACAATTCCTATTGTTCAACTTTATTCCACAGGCCAGCAGAGCTCAAATATTAAAAAAAGCAGCTGATTATATACAATTCATGAGACGTAAAAATTCTGCACATCAGCAAGACATCGATGATCTTAAGAGACAAAACGTACTATTGGAGTCTCAAAGTAAGGAAGTGCTGAATTGAGTTTTTGGTATAGGCCATATTGCAATGTTGTAGTATGTACTTGATAATATATTTCAGTTCGTACATTGGAGAAAACCAAGGCTACAGGTAATTTTGCGGTTGAGTCTAGTGAGTTGAATGTAGATGGAACCAATTTTGATGAATCGGATTCGTCAAGTTCGGACTCTGAAGTCGATGTTATTCCTCGTCACAAAAAATTAAAAACTAAGAAATTCTCTTAATAATAATTAATCTAATTAGTAAGTTGAATTACTTATTGCAGTCTGTGTACCCTGCGTGTATTCGCGACTAACGCAAGCGCGAGAAAAGATGTAAATATTTTTATTATGTGTTTAGTATGTTACGTTTTATAATAAAAAAATGCTTCCTTGTAAAACGAATGTTCATCCTTCTTGAGTCGTACCGATACTGACGTAAGTTGACGATTAACGAAATTCATTTCGGTTTGATAATAATTGATATCAGAAATATTTTCAAAAAGTAGGTAAATATGTATGAATAATACATGAAGCGCTGGTAAAATTTAATGAATCGTTCGTACTGTGTTTTCAACTCTCAGAGCTAACAAAATAAGATGAAAATGAGCTGAAAAAGGATAGACATGAATGTCACCAAAATAACAAGAGGTAGGTACAATGTACATACAAGACATCCTTAATCATATGAAATGAAAAAGATTATCACTCCTCACCGCGTGAATTATGTTTAACTTCAAGAAATCAAATCATTTTTTTTTTTGGAAAAAATGAACATATTCAATTCTTCATAGTTGAAATTCATAATCTAAACTAAGCCCGGGTGTTGCGGTGTTGCCTAATGCCGTTGAAATGAAATGCAGTGCAGAGGCCATTTTGTTTTGCGAACTGCATTGTGTCACATGCAAACATGGCGATTTGTTGAAAGGTATCGATGGTATCGACACCAACCGTGGTGGTTCGATCGTTGATCAGTTGAGTGTTTCGTTTCGTGGGGGATGATTTCGTGTCGGTGCACGGTTTCATGGTTATTTTTCGATTTATTTAACTATGAAAAGTGTAATTCATAGCTTTCAGCTTTCTGATGCTTACTAAATAGATGGTTCGGTGTGTACATCAATTTGATCAATATTGTTATATTTGGTTTCTGTTACTTCTGGTTGGACATTTTTTTTTTCTTTGTTATGCATGAAGTTTGTCGAATCAGATTAGAACGGATTTCTCCTCTGTCCTCGCAGTAGATTGAATTGCTGTTGCCATATTTCATCTCTTCTCTTCAAAACCGAAGGAAAAATAGAGTGCAGTTGGTGAGTTGTTTCTTTGTATTTGTTCTTTTATATCTACTTGTTGAATTTGAATTAAGTAGCGTGTACCTCTACCTGCTGTATATAAGTTTTTTACACTTGAATGAATGAAAGGTGTGAATCCGTCTTCCGTCATGACTGTTATGAGTGTCAAACTTCAGACTGTTTTGTGACGAGGGGGAAAATGATATTATTTTGCTGTGCAGTGTTTTCGAAATATACAGCGAATGTTGTAATTGAAATGATTTAAGAATCGAAAAGGGCATTCTGCATACACACAGAACGAAACTTCAGTAGGTAAAGGTTTGAGTATCGTTTATCTTGTGAACATATAACGAGTCTTTATCATCTTGGAATTCCTTAGTTCATTCTAAATTCTACATTTTTGATTTTTAATTTAATGCAAAACACGCCTAATAAAGTGTCCATTTTTATTTATAAATTTTATTTTTTTGTACCATTTCACGAATACGGTTATGATAATAAGGTCGAAAATAAACATCGTAAATACATCTTAATTGTTAATTTGGCATGAGAACCTATATGAGCAATAATTTTATAATTAAGTAGGTAGTTAACAGTAAGTAAACTACGTATAACATTCGAAAGTACATGCGGATCTCATATTCAGTAGAATAGTAGATTACTTCAATGTTTTACGCACTTTAATAAGGGTGTTGAAGACGTGTGCGGATAAATTGGGGAATGGAAAAAGGAATTCATATCTTTAACGTACTTGTGTTTATTAAACAATTGATAAAAATTCGATAAATTATCAAAATCGACAATAACATTCAAAAAAAAAAAAAAGAAAAAATTGAAAAAAAAGAAGAGAAAACATAAAGAGAACCAAACCAACGAATAAGTAAAAATTAACATTAACATTGTAGGTAAACCTTCCTGGTAAACGAAAAATAAATTATTTTTGCATCACGAATTTTACGTCAGCCTACACAAACATTCTAATTACGATTTTTCTATAAAATTCAGTAAAAATATTGTCTTATTTTTAGGCCTTTTGGTATCTACTACGTATGTTTGTATATTTTTAGAAAGCTTTCATCGGTACAATCTTTTTGAAATGTACGAATTTTACGCATTTTACTTAGGTACCTAGTACCTACTGCAATTTTGATATTTGTACCTAATGAGTCATCGCAACCGAAAAATTAAAAAAAGATACCAAAGTAAGGGTTTAGGCTGAACGATTACACCGGCTTATCTCTGAAGTTATTTGTATTCGACGTATTCATGATTCATCTCAAACTTTTTGAACCTCCCCCCCTCCCGAAACTTGTTATGTACCAAGTGGCAGAGCTGGGGAAAAACTGTTTTTTTTTAACGAAACAGTTTTTTTTGTTATAAACATTGTTTAAAACGAAAAAAATGACTTGCGTTTAAAACGAGTTTAAAACAAAAATTGCTAAATTTTTCAGTTTTTTCTATTGTTGAAGTACGAAGTCTCCATTGTTAACCAAAGATAAAGCAATTTTTCTATTTTTTTTTTTTTTTTTTTGAATTCACTTTTCAAAATTGGGTGAAATTGAAGTGGTTCTGATTGTTAACCAAAGATAAAGCAATTTTTTTTTTTTTTTTTTTTTTTTTTGAATTCACTTTTCAAAATTGGGTGAACGTGAAGTGGTTCTGAGTGGGAAGGAAAGTTAAGTAAAATGCATTTTTTAAATTCAAAATGGGGTAAATTTGTCCAATTTCACCAAAAAGAACCTGTTTTTCTCACTTGAAAAAAAAAAACTGTTTTAAACGTTTAAAACGTTTAATACATGTTTTTTTCTCGCTAAATTTTTTTTTGTGTTTTAAGCAGTGTTTTAAACAGTTTAAAACAAGGCGTTGTTTTAAACGTGCCAGCTCTGCGGCAAGTGGTGAGAATGCCTATGAATAATACGCGATGAGTAATCTTGGTCGGGTTAGAACAGGCCCTGGTTAGAACCTTTTCGTTAAATTCAATAGGTTTAGGTCACGTAGGTTGGGTACATTCTCTTCGTTCGCATTGTCATAGTAACTTTCTCAGTTTTTAGGTACGTAATGTAATTTTTGTGGAGAAAATGCTCATGGTCTAACTATGAAACAGAATACAATTACATAGTAGATACCTATATGTACCTTTGCGAATAAATTACCTATCGGAGAAAATGTTCTTTCAAGTTTCAATCCTGATTTTTTTTTTTTTAAACTGTAACATACTTTTTGACAGTTGAGTATATAGGGACTAGGTAGTTGGTACAGTGATACATACAAGTCTATTTTATGAAGGTTCGTATAAAATGGTGAAAATTATCAATAGGTATCCTATTTATTTACTGGTTACGAAATTTATCGAATAATAGGTATTACATTATGCATAGGTATGTATGTAATTAGGTATACTGTGAGCGTTCAAAAGTTTTAAGTATTATCAAGGTGCAAAGTTTCTTAAAAATATACAACCTGTTTATAAGTAATACTCTTTTTTTTTCTTTTTTTTTTCCTCGTCGATTTTTTATACAAAAAATACTGATTTACGTTAAACTATATGACATTGAATAATTCGCCATCAATTTTGTTATTTATAGTATAAACAAATATCTTTGAAAATTATATGTACAAAATCTACAGTGCAAAAATCGTATAATAAAAGTGCCTTTAGAAATTATTAAATTTTATATTGATAAAAAATTATATAAAATGTAGAAAAAATTGATGTAGATACTCTAATACAAACTGTAATAGGTACGTTTCAATTGAAGCTTACGAATAGGTACATATTATTTTTTCATCTCGTAAAATTCACGTTCGTAATGTTTAATGATGATGATGAAATGTACAACATGAAATGAAAACAAATCAACCCAACGTTTTATGCCAATTAAAGTCAAAAATTTCTAATTTAACGCGCTCGTATATTTTTCGAGATTTTTTTTTGTCTTTTCTCTACAACAAAAATATCTATAACACACGTACATTTATATAAAATAGGCAATAACGACTTTTTTACAATGACATGAAAAAAAAAAAAATTGGTTAAATATGTACCTGACATTTCGACGTAAATACGAATAAATAATTACAGAGTCAACGTGCGTACTTACGTAGCGATAAAAAAAAAAGTAGCACATTGCCGATATTTAATGCAACTTTTTCATTTTTTTTTTCTTTTCTTTTTACACAAATTGTATAGAATTTGCACCGTATTATATCTACGAGTTTATCTACGTACGTACAAGTTGAGCCGTAATTTTGTATACGAAAACAAATTGATTGAAACAAAAAAAAAAAAAAAACGAAAAAAAACCGCACGATTAGTATAAATTAGCAACAGTCTATGTAATTGTAGATTGACGAGTACTTATTTAACCAATACAACATTTATCAACTTTGCTACGTACATATTCAACTTATCGAATTCGCTATCGTTATAAATTAACGAAAGTTTATTTCAAAAGGAAATCACAGTTCGTATATACAATTCATTTTAACGATGCTAAAAGTTTTACATTTTTACTTTATAGGTAGGTAATTCTAAAAACAAAACAAAACAAACAAACAAACAAAAAAAACCTCTAATAAACCGACGAAAAACATAAATTTAAAATAAAAATGGTAACACCAAAAAATTATAGTTATACTACATTAGGTTAAACACGTTGGGAAATATTTTTCTAGATATCTACGTACGCGATTAACATAGGTACCTAATTGTAATTGTATACCTATAGTAGTAAGTATATGCGAATATACTTTGGAGTGGTCGTTGTACATTACAGGTACACATACGTACGTACATACATTACATACACATCACGTCGCTGCAGGAATATTCTCATTTAACTATATACGAGTACATTAGAATAGTTTTTTTTTTTTTTTTCTTTTCTTTTCTTTTTTGGTACCAGAAACCATATTTAAAGGTAAATAAGTACGTGTTTAAAATGGTTTGGTTTAGGTACCTACGCAAAAGAGGTTCATAAATAGATAGGTATCTCTATCTACGTTTTATTTTTGAGGAAAAATAAAAATTAAGCAATGGGATACTTATACGTACCACATTCCACTTTTGAAGACCGAAGAAAGTTTAGTTAATATACCTTATGGCTTATTTGTATAAAGTTACATAACGAAGAAAATGAAATGGAAAGACATTCGGCGGCCACTTCTAACACATAATATAAGTTAACAATCATGCATATTTTTTTAGTTATTTATACGCAATGCACCATACTTGTTGAATACGTATATGTAGAAAACTACATCGCTTCTCTATAACGGCAATATTAATAATAATAATAATGATGATGATAATAATACCAACAACAACAACAACAACAACAACAATAATGATAATAATAAATAATATTAATCATAGTGAATAATACTAATCGTAATTATAATAATACTAACAACATAATCATCAACAACAACAACAACAGCAATAACGACGACAACAAATTATAATAATTATAATTACAGGTTAATAATAGGTACTCATAGTTATGGAATAAAGAATAATTCTTCGATTGTAATGCGTACAGCTATTTATGTAGGTACCTACGTTAGGTACACATGAAAATGACCTTGCAACAAGAATAGTATTATCACGCACGTATGATACGTTCATTTTTAATGTATAGGCTGTTTTTTGGGGTTTTTTCAAAAAAAAATTTCATTCGATTTTACTACTTGAAGCTGAGAAAATGTTATACAAATAGTTTCTCAATTATCTACCTACACCTAATTATCGACCTGCAATTACGTAGGGTAATCAATTTACATATTATAATTTATGCATATCACCAATACGTTTTGTGCAATTGAAATAAAAAAAAAAATTTTAAATTTATCGAAGACACGATTTTCAGGTAATTACTTCATATACTTTTGACTTGAACGAAAAAATGAGTATAAAAAAATACTTGAAACTTATTATTGAAACGATATCGTAAAAATTGTTAGGCCAATCGATCGTTTATGAAAATAATCGATATTGGTTTTATCGAACCAAAATCTTAATTTTTCTTCATTATTCTATTCCTATCTGATTGAAAATGGTCGAAAAATGTCATGCTCTTCAGTATCTGTACCTACCTACCTACCTACCTACCTACCTACCTACCTACCTACCTACGTACCTATGATCAAGAGTAGGTAGTTAGATACAGATGGGCAGTTCTATCAAATTAAATGATTATGTATGCTATTTGATCACTGCACGTACATTCTAAATATCTAGGTTGTAGGTAAGGTAGGTAAGAAGGTAGGTAGGAAGGTAGGCAGGCTAAGTACATAGATTGCTTTGCTGACATGAAATAATACAATAAGGGTGTGGAAGAAGTAGCCTTGCTGTAGGTATGTGCTACGAGTAATTGGTGAGTTGAGTATAGAAATGAGGGAAATATTGTTGAATTTGTAGTCCGGTAGAAATAGAACCAAAAATGCCCTGACCTCAAATTAATTGGTACAAAACGTTTTTTTGATTTATTATGTAGAAGAGGGTCTACTCTATCACATATTCAAAAGCCTCCCAGAGCCTCCCCCTCTAAGTCATTTTTTTGAGGCACCTCCCCCCCCCAAAAAAAATCAGTTTTTTGCTTTTTGCGAGTCAGGGTTCAACTTTATGGAGAAAA
>FIZT01040364.1:0-17956 GCA_900065295.1 Paracoccus marginatus
AATAATGAAAAATACCCGTACCGAACGCATTAGTGGACTTTTTTTTTTTTCAAAAAAAGGTAGTCCACTAAAAAGCAAGTAGGTAACTCAGAAATCTTGAAAATAAATTAGAAAAAATGGAAAAAAATTTCAAATTTTCAAATTTTCAAAACTTAAACAACTCAGAAAGACTGACAAAAATTATGAATTCAGAAAATTGAAAATGAAAAGATTTGAAAAAATTCTAGGGAAATTCAAGAAAAAAGTCAAAGATCAGAAAACTCATTGAAAATTGAAAAAATTAATTTCAAAAAAATTAACCAATCAAGAAAAGTAGAAAAAAAAAACTTGAATCTGAAAATAGATTAAAAATTTTTTTAAATTTTAAAACCCAGAAATCGTTGAATAAATGTTTTTGGAAAATTAAAAAAATTAGTCACCAGCCTTGAAAATTTTTTTACCAACTATAAGAAAGTAAGTTTTCATTTTTAGAATTTTAAAGGGGGGGGGGGGGGGCAGAAAAACTGGGACAAATATAAAATCAGAAAATTGAACATGAGACTTGAAGTAATCCCAAATTGAAAAAAAAAAACAAAAAACAAACAAACAAACAAAGATCAGACAACTCATAAAAATTTTTAAAAACTCAAGAACTGGGGAAAAAAACAAAAAATTTGAAATTGTAAGATTTGAAAAATTTTCAAATTGAAAAAAAATGAGCAACTTACAAAAATATTTTTAAAAAATAAAAAATTATAAAATCCACAAAAATTTTAAAAATTTAAAGAATTCAAGAATCTAGAATACACCATGTGAACAAAAAAAACCATTTGATCCTACTCGCACTGTAACCCTATAAAAATCTCTTCCACAACCAAAACCATCTTGACACTTTCATTTTCGACGCATCACACACGAATAGTATTCAAACATCTGACGACAATATCTTCCCATCTCACCTAGGTCCGGTACACGCACATCGCAGCTAGAACAAACACACCATTAGCTGAGAAATCTACATTACATACGCTAGTACTCGATCTTGCTCGAAATACCGTTAAAAAAATGCATTTTTGAACGAGAAATAGTTTTCGTTTTCATTTACGTGCGGGAGATGTGGACGACGCGACGAAGATGAACGCTTATTTCCTATCAGATCACCTATAGGTACATCGGAAGAACGAACCTATAAGCTGAACAAGAATAAATAACTTTGGTTCTCATCCGACTAATACATTATACGAGTGTGAATCATTAAACAATTTTCTAAGGTTATTATATATCGATGTGAACAAATAGCCGAGTCGTAGTAAGCGAAGGATATGACGCAAAAGTCAGCCGAGTACTCAAATAAAGACTTCCGGACATTGATGACCCGAATATTGGTGTTCGGTGTCCGGAGGAGAGGGCTGCGAACCGGAAAAATCGTAGACTTGGACAAATACGAGCATATACTATGTTTCACGTGTATTGTGTACTCGATTTCATTCCGATACTTTCGTTCTTATTGTCTATAAGTCGTCTCGTGAACGTACATAATTACCTTTAATCCGTCATAATTTCGCTTTTTCCATCTAAAAAAAAAAAAAAAAATGGTGATAATTCGTTGCAGAAAAATGAGCGAAAAAAGCAAACCAGAAGAAGAATGCCAGGGAGTAATCCGACCAGCTAAAACTGTCAGGACGATAACAGCTACCGGACATATAACCACGTGGTCTGAAGATATCGACCAGCAAGAAGATAATAAAGAGCCTAAAAAAGATCCTATCAGTACCGAGTAAGTGGATACTACTTATCGACTCTTCGCAACACTTATGCACATATCCTCGTACTATGAGATAATCTAACTGCATTATTAATAGCGTAAAAAATAATTAACCGCAGAACCTCCCTGGTTTAGTATAATATTAGAGTTTCGAAAGAAGAAAAAAAAATAGATAATCTTATCTCATTTCAATTACTACGGTTTACCCTGTTGTGACTTTCTTTATCACTTTGAACGATTTTTCCCCGAAAACAAAACAATACATTCATCAAACTAGAACTTGACGTATTTTACGCATCTTGTTTCGTGTTTCGTCGTAACACATTTTACATTTGGGTTACTTTTTCCACTTAATACGCCACATGATACTAATCCCTTTGTTAATCTGTTCCAATGACCTTTGGTAAATGTGTCAGAGTGCGTTTTTAGAACAATTAGCCAAGATTTGCTTTTTACAATTTCAAAATAATACGCGTACGCTTCGTTTTAGGCCCAAAACTCCGATAGAATCGCCTTCCGCGACGATGAAAATCGAGCAGGCAGAAGAAATAAATTACGATAAACCTCAATCGAGTAACGAACTCGAAGAGCATACGTATTTCAATTCGCGGTACGAAAATAAAGACAAAACCGAACCCGAAAAGAAATTGAATATTTTGGAAGAAGCGATAACGATAAATGAAAACTTGGATCAGAAATTCTATCAAGATGAGGAAATGCAGAGATATTCGCAACCGATCAATCAACGTTATCAGACGATTTTAAATCATTATAGTTCGGAAAAGTAAGAACCCTTGGCTTATGTGAAGAATTGAAATCACTTCGAATATCACTTTTAATGGCATCTCCCCCCATTTACACAGGTATATCAAACACATAATCGTAGATTACCCCCAAGACGGTCAAAATCAGAATTTCGACGAACAAATGCAGCTAAAATACGATCACGATGTACAAATGAAAGTAAACGGTAATCACGTAGGTCACCCTGGCAATAGTACATACGTTACGTTGGGACCTGATCAATCGAAATTACGAAATTACTCACGACAAAATTTACCTGATACAGAGTATCAAGAAGAAAGCCCATCTTATGTTCCCGAATCTGGTACTTACATGTATAAGAACTCCGAGCACGAAAACTATACGTTCTATCAGGACGCTAAAGATGTACCAGAAAACGAAAACACATCTCCAGTTGTCTACATGAAAGCTGGACCAAATCTGCCGTCTGAAAAGTTATACGGAAATGTATTAGCCGGCAGTTACGACGATCAGAATCAACAAAACAATCAGGTATGGTACCTATCATCGCATACATCTAATAGACTCATACCTCGCACATAACGCTATCGTTTTGTACACAATTACACTATAGGTTACTGTTTACACAAGCAACGGTCAATATATTAAAACTTCTGGTATTGGAAACGAATACTGGCCATCTTGTTCACCTGGTACAATGGATTATGAGCAAGCCACTAGTAATGCTCCGGTATCCCATCATTCTAATGCTGTACTCCAAGTTACCGCTGCCGATCATCAAACTAATCACATTGGACCTCAATACGGCTTGTACAATGGTAATCAGAATTCTACCAATTGGTTGGAAGAACAATACGATCCCAGTAAGTAAATAGCGTAGTTAATAAAATTGTATTGTTTACCTCGAATATGGTGTTGAACGTTATCTTCATGTCAAGAACAAGAACGGCTTATATTCATAATCCGAGCACGATTTTACGACACATTCTACACAATTTCACCTGAAATTCATTAATTCGCACTCGAGTTATTCTAAAACAATACGAAAAATTACAAAAATTATGAATTTATAAAAAAATACGTTGATTTTTGAATTCAAACACTAATGACTTAAATCACAAATGCTACTGCAGGGAAACAAAAATTCTCACTGTTCTTTTTTTCTGAACACGCAAGTGGCAACACTGAATAATCTTTTCCAAATCTTACGAAGTTGAAATTTGAAAAGTATCAACTCTTTTTTTGTCTTTTTTAAAAAAAAAAAATATACTGCATCATCTTACTGTTACTTCTAATCACAATCAAACAAAAAATGTATTATATTCAGATTATTAATTCGATGTTATTGTATACTTTTGTGATTAAATTCTCCACTATATTATTCGATAAATTAATCGAAAAATCGTCGTCTCTCAACTACCTTTGATTGTGTTATCATCGTTCTCTCTTCTCAAAGAAAATCTCCACTCGTTAAAAAATGAAACCTTTACCTATCGGTAATTATTCAAACCTTTTTTTTTTTTTCAGACGGAATGCTAAACATAGACATAAAAGAATGCGTCAACTGCGCCGCAAACGTAACGCCTTTGTGGAGAAGAGATGGAACAGGCCACCATTTATGCAACGCTTGCGGCCTATACAATCGAATAAATGGTGTAAACAGACCGCCAATCAGATCAAATCAGAAGAAAATAACCCAAGTAAAATATAATAACCGAACACCCGATCGAGTATTTCTAATCGTATCACAATCCATTCTCTAACCTACGTAAATTTTTTATTAGCAAAATGGCAATAGACGAACAGGCGTCGCGTGTGCCAATTGTAATACCTCAACGACAACTCTGTGGAGAAGAAATAATAACGGTGAACCAGTTTGTAACGCTTGCGGTCTTTATTTCAAATTACACAGCGTACGTTGAATTATCTATGTATCTATTTCAGTACGGGAACGTTAATCGAACGCATAAATCACCGAATCGCGCTCGCTTTTATTACAGGTGAATCGACCGTTGACGATGAAGAAAGACGGTATACAAACTAGGAAACGTAAACCAAAAAACCCTATGAATGTTTTACAAGCTAATGCGATGATGAAATCTGATATGAAAGGTACTACAACTTTACATACCTATAGAAATTATAGCGATATTTTTTTAATAATCATTTGCAATATTCTAACGTTGTATTTAACATTATAAAGGAAATTGCGAAATTCCCACATTATCAGATGGTACTAAAATAGTATTCCCGCATGTTTTCACTTCCTCTTCGGAATCAAAACAGAGTTACGAATCTTTATTGACGCAGCAAGAACATCAATACATGACGCAGCCATCGTTAGTAATTCAACCAAATAATTTGCTAGGCCGTTCGATATCCGAGTAAGTTGAGAATGCATCCTTCATCCTTCGTAGCAGCTTTTATACTATCCGAAGTAACGCAGCTACAGAATAAGTTGCCTAACCGGTTACCTTTTCGTATCTCGTACCCAAACCGAAGCTATAGCAGCACCTTCGGAGGTTTACAACGTTGTAAGAACATCAAAACCGCATTCACGATCATTAATAATACGTTTTACCTTTCAGTATACCAGCTTTAGAGCCAATAAACACCCGAGATGTTGTGACTAGTGTAATCACATCGACATCCAATCATCAACGACACGAATAATGATCGAACATGAATGAAAGCAGTCACCGCCACCGAATTATACGTAGACAAATCACTGATAAAATGTTTGTTAAGATAACGAGACACTGGTTTACTCGGTTATATCATGTTAAGGTGATTTGTTGTATCGAACGGTTGACAATCAATGTAGTAAATTTTTTTAATCGACTAGTTCTCCCATTGCTAGTTAGTTATGTGTGTGATTTCGATAGCTCGTATACGTTGCTCGATGCTGGCCGCGGTGTTTAAATAGATAGTTGTTCGCTGGTTCATTTAAATTATTCAATTCTACCATTTGTGTACGAAAACCAGTGGTTCATGTATCGTGAACGTTATCATTATCGATTCGATATTGCGTTAAATACTTAGGCTACGTAGTGCGTATACGAGTTAGCAAATTATATTCTTCAGTTCTTTTATTTTTTTTTTAGATGAATGCCTTGTATGTACATATTGATAGAGACTAGGTTGATTTATGTACTTATATACATATGTAGGTAATTGAAATTATTCCAAAAAATGTATATAAATTATGATCGAAGCAGATACATACTCTTGTAATTGATATTACTTAGTTGTCATTTCTTCATGATCATCTGTAAGTACGAATCATCTCGCCTGTATTTTCAGCTTCTTTTAGGTATTACAATCAACGATCGATATATGTATTCTCCAATAATCGAACAATGCGAACACCTAAAATGAAAATCAAACTTAGTGTATTCTCGCATAGACATACAGAATCATACGGAGATTTTTATTTTCTTAGTTATTCGAGTTCAATATTCGGTCCATGTACAGGTTCGATGGTGTAGCTGGTGTGTTTTTTTTTTTTTTTTTTAAGTAATACCTCTTACGAGTGCATACTTTTTTACTTCCACACGCAGACAACGTCGTTTTAGAAGTCTGTAAAGAGAGACATAGGACAAGTCGTTAAGCATAATTGAGCTCCGGGACCGGTTGAGGTAGAGGGATTAGTCCATTAGTAAGATACAAGGCTATGCGCTTACAAGTGGCGCCCCATTTACTGCATTTTTTTTTCTATATTAAAATAAAATAAAAAAACATTTGGCCACATGAATTCTTTATAACACGGGCCAGCACTCTAATGTCTTTAACTGGCCAATAATATAGACGAATTTATTATATTTTTAAAACTTCGACAATACCAAAACTTCTCCACAGCTCACTGCTCGAGCTCAACTTTCAAAAAGTAGCATAGAATTTTCGTCGTACTACACAAGTCGAAACCGTAAATGCAGGTTTTATTTTTATAATACGAAATTAGACCTGCTACAAGAATATAGGTACGTAGACCTACTATTTCAGCCATGGTACGTAGGTAATTAGGTATATAACTTACCTTGGTCACAATACGTTGCGTTGTAATCTTATTGACATAGGTACTGTTTTAGGTTAAGACCTGGAAACAAAAAAAAAAAAAACATCTTGTATGATGTATGTAGTTCGTCCTCGCGTCCTGTACAACAGCACACGCTGCGAAATTAAAACCTTTCGTCAAAGAGAGTTGCTGTTGTACCTTAGAATGGTAGGTATTTCTTCGATGACTTGTTTTACATTGTCTCGAACCATTCACTATACCGTCGTAAAGTTTACTAGCTTCCGGTATGTTGGCGGAAAATTTATCCGTCGCGTGGCTTCTATCCTTT
This sequence comes from Paracoccus marginatus, assembly GCA_900065295.1. Classification (NCBI taxonomy): domain Eukaryota; kingdom Metazoa; phylum Arthropoda; class Insecta; order Hemiptera; family Pseudococcidae; genus Paracoccus; species Paracoccus marginatus. The sequence continues at coordinate 6,853 of FIZT01040364.1, forward strand.
AAAATATTTATAGGCGTTGTTACACTGGGTGAGTTGAATTCATCAACTCATGACAAAAGTGTACATAGAACAATCTACAAAAAAAAAAAAAAAAAAAAAAAAAAAAAACTCAAGTAAGTAGTTGCATGAAATACACGAATCTCACAAAAAAATTATTTTTTGAAGGTGAAAGAAGAGGACAATAATTCTCATCAATTTTAGTCAAATTCAATCCTATACATCTTCATCAATTTTGATAAAACTGAAACTTTCATCATTTTTGATGAAATTGAAATTATTCTTATAAATCCTGATAAAATGAAAATCTTGATCAGTCTTGATCAATCTTGATGATCTAATGACAAACTTTACAAACTTTGATCAAATCTTAATTTTCATCCCTTTTTCAATTTTAAAATTCTCGATAATTTTAATAAAATTCAAATCGCCATTATTTACGATAAAATTTAAATTTTACATCGATTTTTATCAAATTAAAATTTTTACCAATTTCAAATAAATTAAAAATTTAATCAATTGTGACAAAATTTAAGTTTTTGTTAATTTTTGAAAAATTCAAATTATTTTTTCATTTTCATAAAATTTAAAATTTTCATAAAATCCAAAATTTATTTTTGAAAAATTTTAAAAAATTTCCCAGTTTCATCAATTTTGATAAAAATAAGATTTTTAACAATTTTGATAAAATTTCAATTTTTACCAATTTTGATGAGATTGAATATCAATCCTCATAAAAATTTTCATTTTCATTATTTTGATAGAATTGAATAATTGAAATTTTTTTATCAATTTTAACTGAATTTCAATAAAATCATTTTCATAAAATATTGAACTGAAATTTTTGTAATTTTAGAGAATTAAATCTTCACATGTGATAAAAATTCAATTTTTTCATTTTTTGAAGCATTTACTTATATCGAGCAGTTATTTGGAGAGGGAAAAACTAGGAGAGAATGGAGGAGAATCCCAAGGAGAAGAGGGCTACGTTTCCAAAAATCAATTTCCACAAAAAAAATTTGCTAACAAAGAAAATTTGAGAAAATTGAAATTCTCATCCAAGCCTGAGCGGAGGAGGAGGAGGGGGTAAAGGAGTATTTCTGCGCTCACATTTTTTGGGGGTTCCTGCGGGTCCCGATTTCCTCTGCATGGCCTTTTTCGCATCAATTTTTATAAAATGTGAAATTCTGAATTTTGAATTTGTTCAAATTGAATAATACCAGTGCAAATCGATTTCATGTTTGATAAATCAAAATTTTTGAAGTTTCAGATTTTGTCATCCGATATATTCTATCCCCTCCCCCCCCCCCAATATTCATTTATTGTGCCTTGTACAGGAGCAGGAGCACAGCCAATTAAAATCAAAGATGGTTTAAATTTTACCACAATTGATAGAAATTAAAATTCAATCGGAATCGGCAGAATTTTTAATTGAAACTTCAAAAATAAAAATGATAAAAATCTCAATTTTTTAAAAAGTTGATAAAAATTAAAATTCAAATAAAATTCATGAAAATTTGTAAAAATTGACGAAAATTGAATTTTAATCGAAAAATTAATGCAGACTGAAAGATCAAATTTCAAAAATTGATAAAAATTTCAATTTAATCTAAACTATCAATTTTTTCAATTTTATCAAATTTAATGAGAATTTCAATTTCCTTAAAAGTGATGAAAATTTCATTTTCTACAAATTGGGCGATTTTTTCTTACTTTGAATTTCATCAAAATTGAAGATGATTCAAATTTCACCATCAGAATTGATAAAAATTAGAATTTATTCGAAACTGACCGGATTTTTAATTTGAGAAAAGTTGGTAGAACTTCAGAAATGAAAATGATAGAAATCTCAATTAATTGTAAAAATTGACAAAAATTGAAATTGCACCCAAAAAAATTATAAAAAGTTTAGTTTTACTGAAATTGGTGCAGATGATTGCGATAAAAATTTAAAAATTGAAACTCATCACATTTTATGAAAATTGATGGAAATTTCATCTTTTACAGTTTAAATTTTACCCCGAAAAAAATTGAATCAATAGCATCATTAACCATCGACAACACACCTACTTCTTTGTAAACGGTCCTTAATTTCGAACTCGTGCCTTTCAGGTAGCGAACATGAATCACCAATTGAGGAGATACGGCCTCATGCGTTAACAATATAACGATGTCATGACGCCGGCACACCTTTCGTACCTAAAACAATAGTCCCTTTAGACTGGAAGCGTGATGCCATATTGTACAGTGTACACATTTCAAATGTTTCCCCATAGGTACACGTACCATTCGAACATTCTGGAGGAAAAAAAAAAAGAACACGACATTATTTTAGCATTAAGAGTACTGTTACGTTATTAAAACTTAATTATTAAAAACTGTTCAATTGCTAAGAATTAAATGAATGTGCGGTGTCGAGAAGAATTATTATACGCAAGTCCTTTAGACGGTCGGTCGTCGCATGCTCGTTGTCGATCTTTAATTAATGGATTATGGTCGTTTTATAATTACCGCATCGTCATCGTATTCGCAACAATGTCTACCTCGATAGCTAATGCATTTTTATGAAAATTGTCGTTATACTTAACAAAGTACCTACTACAAAAAAAAACGACAACAACTTAGGTAACCTGCGTAGGTAATCATCGATGTACGAGTACAATTGAACATAGGTATACTTTTTTCGAAAAAAAAAAACCTAACAAATTATGAAAATCTATAGATAAATCCATCAACATATTACGTTGTAGGTCTTCTACGTATACCTTATACCTATAACCTTCCACTAATACGTCTTTCGATTACAAAACCCATTCTAAATGTTGAATTTACTTATAAAAAAAAAAAAAAAATTACGAGAAAGTTACAAAATATGTCAACCAGTCGTGTTATAACGAATGTCTTCCGAGAAATCGTTTATCTAAACTATGACTTGGAAATTATTCAATAGAAAATGATGATACCGAACTTATAATTTTGTGATTGACGTTCAAAGCTCAACTCGTGCTTTTATACATAAACTACGTGTTCTTTAAGGTGTTATACCTACCCTCGAACGATACGTTGTTTTATCGCCTCGAAAAATATACGGTAATTTCATTTAGCCACCTTTTCACGTATCTACGTACATATTTTTCACGTATAGACTAAGGTCGTTAAAAATTCCTCGATAAGATAGAGCTTTTGTTTTCGACAATATTTATCGCTACCGCACCGTACCAGCGTGTTTGAAATGAGGTAGGTAATCGTGGCCAAGTGCTGATGTTTATGAAAGTTTTGTTCAAAAAATAAATTTTCTAACTTAGGGTTGACGAACGATTTTCGTTGATGGGTATCATACCTCATTTATGGGAGGTTGGGTCAATTTTTTTTTTTTTTAGCGAAAAAATGATTATTTTTGATTTTCATATTCGAATTCCTAACACTGTGACCGAAAAATTTGAGGGAAAATTCTTTACCTAATAGGCACTTTGTACAATTTTAATCAAAAACTAAATTTTTATATGCTTGAGAAACAAATTTGATTTTTCGATACATAGAGGTATACTTTCTTAAAAAAATCAGTAAAAACTCAAATTTTTAAGGAATTGTCAAAATTGTCGCGAAAATTGTCTAGATGGGGGTAACTTGGTCCGTTAGAAACTGAATCTGGCATTGGAATTTTCATTCGACCAATGTTTACCCTCCTACCCCACGAATTTTTTTTTTGAAAATTGATAAAAATTTTATACTTTTTCAACTTTGCGAAAAATGTAAAATTACAATTCTTTCCAAAAAATTATTTTTTTCTTTCATTTTGACGAAAATTATTTTCCAAATGAATCATAATAGGAGGGACGGGAGGAAGGGGAAGGACCGTCCAAAGTATATTCATAATTCTATTGAAAAGCCTATAAAAAACTCAGGTGAAGATTTTTTTCTCAAGTATTTGAAGAGAGTAGCGTAGGGTGGTTCTTAGGGTGTCCTGATTTTCACCTTTTTTTTTGGAAAGTTGGAGAGGGGGGTGAAAAAAAGTTACCAAACGACGTCAAAATAACGTGGTAAAAATTGCAGGTCACTGACTCAATTTCCCCCTCTCCTCATTCTACTTCAAGGCTTTAAATTTTCAAAAAAATTGCAGACGAAAATTGTGATTTTTTTCGTATTTTGCTATGTAATCGGCCTTATTGTAGCCTCAGAAAAATAAAAAAAAATTTCATCGATTTTTTTCAATTTTCAGGGGCTATAAAAATTCTTCTAGGATGCTGAAAAAAATTTTTCTCACGAATCAATGAATCATAGCTATTGTATCCCTCTGTATTTACACTCCATACCTACCTAAACGTCCTCAAATACCTTTTTTACCCACTCAAGGGGTCCTCAAACAGTTTTAAGATCAAGTGAATTCCATCCACTTCAGAGGTAAATTAGGTATGATGAAGTTGGTCAATTTCAAAAAGTTTTAGGGGCTCTCTACGTGTGCTAAAACAGATAATTAAGGTTGCTTGAGTGCATATTATGGAGTAAAAAATATGTAAGATGGATAAAATAGTTTTGATTCGTGAGAAGATTTTTCTCGCCTAATCCCAAAAATCTTGAAATTGCCGAATTTTAGCTTTTTTAAATCAATTTTTAGGACCCCTGACAATTGAAAAAAAATCGATGCAAATGTTTTTTCATCTTTCTGGGGCCACGATAAGACCAATTGCGCAGAAAAATGGGGGCAAATTTTTTTTCTTACAATTTTTTGAAAATTTGCAGTTTGATGTAAGATGGGGAGGAGGGGGTGAGGAGGTATTAGAACTGAGCCAGGATCCTGAAATTTTTTACTCCGTTATTTTGATATCATTCGGGCAACTTCTTTTCACTCCTCCTCCCCAACTTTCCAAAAAGTTCAAATTAGGACACCCTATAGTGCCCAACAGTCAACTTGTCCAGTGTCTACGAGTCTCTAAAAATTACAATTTTTCAAATTTTACTCATTTTTATATTTTTTGTTAGTTTTAAATTTTTTTTCCTCGTCAATTTTCAATTTTTTTTTTTTTTTTTACCTCACTAATCATGTTTTTCAGAAATTAAAATTTTCCCATTCTTATCTGCAAATATACCTAAAACCTTCACCACGCATTCAAAACATGTCATCCCTTCAAGACACTTGTAAAAATCCCTTCGTAATCTTATCTCCTACCGAGACCGAAGCACTCTCGAGAACCATCGCACCAACCTTACGTATTAGGTACATTAAAACCTTTCCCAACAGAACCCCTGCTGAGTCTGCCACGCAGGTGAACGACCTGCACATTCACTCATCTCTACAAATGGATCCGCGACTCGATTTTTTTCCTCTTATACTTTGAATAATTTCCATTTATTTTCATCATACCGTGCACGAAACAGCGTCGCGATGGGAGGAGCTTGAATTAAATTACTCGAGTCTTGCTCGGTAATCAGCTCCTCCTGCTTTATTAATATACAGTACATAGCTACGCCTCGAAAGTGCCCAACGTACTCTGGCGCCCGGCCTGATAACTATACGCCAGGTAGCATCGAGTTATTGTCCTTCGCGATGATAACAGATCTTCGCAGGTTGTGGTTTATGTAAGGTAAACAATAGTAAGGTTTGTCGTGATCTGCAATACCTATTCGAAGTGTGGGCTTTTTCATTTCGGTGGCCTTTCGTGCGTTTTGGGTTTTTTCGAGAGTTGATTCTGCAGGGTTCGAGATTTTTTTTTGTTTTTTGTTTTTTTTTTTTTGAATGAAAGTTTGATCGATGTTGGCATCATATTTTCATGTGGATGGTAAGTTGAGTTTTCTTTTTCTTTATTTAGATAGGTTTATCGATTAAATTTTTAGTAATAATGGTATTGGATTATTAATGGTAGAAAGTTTGAAAGAACTTTTAATCAAGAATGCTGAAGCATACTTAGAGCGACTTTTTGATTTTTATAAAATTTTTTAAACATCTCTTTCGTTAATTAGTGACTTACTAATTCAATTTTTGAAAAATTAATAAAAATTTTGAACGTTGAGAAGTAGTGAATTTGGCACAAAAATTTGGTAAAATCAGCTCTAAGTATACGTCTATACATTAGCAAATGACAACTTTTTTTTCAAACTTGAATGGTTTATGGAAGAAAAAATTATTGATGAATCGAAATTTTTGAAGCATTACTCAATTTTTGTTGAAAAATCATTCAAAAAAATAATACATCTACTTTTCCGATTTCTTGAATTGAAAAAATGGCGAAGTGATCAGAAAAAAGTGGACAAAAAGGACCAAATCAAAAAAGAAATAATCTACCTACTAATTTGTTTTTCTGATTTCTTTTCAATCTATCTTTAAAAATAGAGAAAAAGGATATCCATTACTATTACTACTTTCCTTATTATTTTCCATTCAAAATAATATCTTCAATCGACACCACAAAGCAAGAAACGAGTACGATAATTTCCTAAAAAAAATTCAAAGGAAATCCGACATTTAAGGCACGTGATTCTCCGCTCAAACTTTCGAATAATTTATTACATACCTACACCGGAGGACATACCTACATTTAGGTACCCTTTATTTACATTTTAATCCATCAAAACAAAACCCTCCATTTTAATTAACACCCCTCATCGTTGGTCCCGCCGATCATTAATAAACTTCGTCGTTGACGTCGCTGGCGAGCAAAGATGGAAACTACCTACAAACAAACATCAGCAGGAAAAAAAGGCCGGACAAAATAAATAGGTAAATAAAAAATATGACTACGAACACGCGTTACCGTGCGATAAACACATCAAGCGGATATTTGCGAGGCCCGTAATCGGCAATATTTAATCAAAATTTGATACTTTATATGGTGAAATAAAAGGGGTGCAGGTTGCATGACTTGATTTCCGTAAAAGCTTATGCTGGTTCTTAGTTTTTAATGTTTTTAAAGATAACATCTTATATTCACAGTACCACACCCATTTACCGATTTCATAATTGCTCTTGCTCGCGTTCAACTCGCATTGGCCTTTTTTCCTTCTCTTCTCCCGCGTTCTCTACCCTTTCACCATAAATGCCAAGCCACAACAGCGAGCGAAACTTTAGAAGTAGGCAGGCAAAGGGCAGAAATAAAAGTAAATATACTGTAATTTGAATGAGGAAATTATTATTTTTATGATCATGTTACCTATGAGAAAATGTTAATCGATTTCAATCTTTTGGAAACAATCTTGGTAATAAAATTCTTTGCTTTAAAAAAAATTACCAATATATGCAACTATTAAAATATTTTAAAAATAATTTATAGTTCCGAAAAATTCTCAATGTCGTTTTTTGAACTTTCCTTTGCATCTGATTACATGCATTATACACTCATCAGTCATCAGATTAGGTAAAGAATAGTAGATATGATTATTTTCTAAACAAAATTGAGGCCTATTAGATGTGTAATTTATCTACTTGTCCCTTTTACTCTTCGAGTACCTACTTTGCAGAAAGTGAAAAGTCGTCACTGGTAAACATTATAGATAAATAAATCTTCAATTTCATTCAATTAAATTTTTTTCTTTCGAAAAAAGTGACAATTTAGAATGAATAACGTTTTGAAATTTCGGAGCTGCTAACATTTAGTTTTTTTCTTTTTTTAAAATTTAATTTTGAACAATTTTCATCAGTTTAGGTTATCTACACAACTTATGCAGAATATAGAATTTCAAATTTTTTTTTTTAAATTTTAAAGCTATAGGTACCTACCCATTTCTATGATTTTTATAGCCATTCTCAAATTTCGATCGCGAGTTTTATTTTCAAGTATCACAAAATGAATGAAGAAAATGGTAAATTTTTTCGGTGTAAATAACATAGGTATCATAAATCCAAGCAGAAAATGTGAAACCAAAAATCTTTTTAAAAAATTGAGGACTCCAAATAATTATTTTTTTATTGAACCGAACAGGTTTTTTAATAGATTCTTGATTGTTTGAGCAGGAGGAGAGACCGAAATAGAAAAAAAAATAATAAACAAAGAAGTACATTGCATCACATTCCCTGAAAAGAAAAATGATTGAAAATTTTGAACTTTTCTTTTTTAAACAACACTACAAACTTTAGAAAGAAAAAGATTGTTGAAAATAAAAATGAGTATAGGGCTCAACAAAATGACGTCATCACAGCGAACTGGTAGGAAATTTTATGAAGTTTTTCATTTTTTTGGCAAAAGTATGAGGTTTACAACAATTTTGAAGAGAACTCAACTTGAAGAGAATAAAAAATCCTATACCTGGTGAAATGAAAAAAAAAAAACGAAAATTCAAAAAACTTACGTCTTTATTTTCATGTTTTCCTACCAGTTCAATTGAAAAATGAATTTTTCAATTTTCAATTTTCTATTTCTCACTGAAATTTATTTTTTATTTTTGTAGAATTTTCAATTTTCACAAATTTTTTCATTTTTATAGATTTTTAAATTTTTACAGAATTTTACATTTTGACAAAATTTTTCATTCCTGCAAAATTGTTCAATTTTACAAAGTTTTCAATTTTTACAAATTTTTTCATTTTCATAGAATTTTTCAATTTTGTCAATTTTTACAAATTGACAAAATTTCTCATCCTGATAAAAATGTTCAATTTTCGTCACAACTTGGTAGAAATTTTTTTTCTGGATTCTTTCAAATTGTTCGTAAAGAATCGGTGAGGCCAAACACTTTTTTTACAAGAGGGTCTGGCTCGCTCAGCCTCTCTCTTAGATCCGCCTACGAAATGAGCGCATACATCGCACTCGCTTAAAAAAATTGTAGAAGATTTTGAACTTTTTTTTTTTTAAACCAAGCCATATGCTATATGCTTTGAAAATAATTTTCATAATCATTTAAGGAGGGGAGGGGGAGCGAAGAATTAGAAAAAAAATATTACGAGCACAAGTACATAATCAATGCAGGGGAGGGGGCAACCTCCGAACAATAATTGAAGATTCTGAGCAATTTTTTTCAAAATCAAACCAACCGTTTTTAAAATTACGACTTTTGATTAATTAAGAGGGGGTGAGGGGGTCATCCAAAACTCAAAAAAAATCAAACTATTGTTACATTCTATCAAAAAAAAAAAATGAAGATTCAGAATTTTTTTTTACCCAAACCAACTGTTCTTTACTCAAAATTCTTGATCATTTCATAGGTAGCTATGTACCATCTAAGCGAGGGTGAGTATATAGAAGAGCAAAAAATTCCTCCAAAAAAATAAACGCGTACAGGAACATACGTACCTACATAACGCAATACGCATACACATTCACATCAAAGCGCGAATTAATATAGCCTATTATTGAAAAAGTAACACCATTCTAGTGATTTAACGAGTCGTAAAATTTGGCCAAATGAATAAAAATTTGGCGCCGCCGAATAAATGAGTACCTAGACCTACACTACATTTTGTGGTAAATGATTTTTTTGGCATTTCGAAAACACACCACAAACTCCACATCAGTCGAGATTTTATAGATATATGTTCTTTTAGTGGTTCCTTCGCGTACAAAATTTGGCAATAAAATTCTCGATTTAACGACTTCGGATCGAAAACAATAAAAAAATCGAAGATCCGGTAATACTCGTACTCTCGATGTAAGATAGCTATAGGATGCGAGTAAAGTATCTGAAAAAAAAAGATTATCTACATACGTAATAGGCGTATCGTTATAGTGAGGGAAAATTTTGATAGATTTTCATTCCAATTTAATAGTATTTTTTTTCCTCGAAATTTGGAACTTGATTTCTGCGATGAGGGTGGTGAGGGAAAGAGAAGGGGGAATCATTTTTCCAAGGCCAAATTCAATTTCAAGGATCGGTTAATTAATACCCATAATTTTCGTACACTTTTCATCAACAATAAAAAAATTTTACACCTCGTCATGTCACAACGATAAAACAACAGGTAAACTTACAATCTCGATAATTAATTCGTCGTGAAGACTGTCTCAAAAAAAAAAAATTAATTTTCGTTCAACTCGTATTGTATACACGAATTTCAACCAACTCTCTCGGTACCACGCCATGCCATTCATTTACGCACAGATTAAAGTGTCATTAAAACAAACATCAGCAGCAGTTATTAAATTAATTGCGCATCGTAATCCAACGCGTGCTCATCGCAGTACACGTATATTCTCGTAATGTACGTACCTACATTACATACATACTAAAAGTCATAAGTACATCGTTGTATAAGATTTACAGACCACCCGGTACGCGCATTTTTAATTTTTTCATTCCTCGTCGTTACAATTTCGACGCCAAATTCCAATAAAAAAAAGTTCGAGTTAATTAAGCAGCGCATTGGCGCCAAACAGATCAATCTATACCAAAGAGGTTTCGTAAAAGTGTCAGGTCTCGAGCAGCATCGCCGTTTTAATAGGTTTTATACTCTTGTAAGAGAGATGAGCTACTTCCCAAGATAATGGATTGGATTAGACGGCCGAGCGAGGTGGGGGTCGCCGGCGCTATGTTTTTCGAGGAGTGATTTTTTTTTCCACTTCCTTCTTCGCTCTTCTGGCTGTTCTTTTTTTCTCTCTATTTAGATCTTCGTGTATAGTATCGATAAAATTTACGTTATTTGACCAGATACTGTATGGTATACTTACAACTACGTACGTGTATGTAGTATTATGACAGTGTGTTGAAAATTTACGTGGCTTTATCCATATTAGTGTGGGTGTGAAATATTAATGGCAGTGCAGAATAGAGATTTAAAATGCACTGTATCCTTCGAGATATTGATAAGGAAATCCCCTATCCCTTTCTTTAATTTTGGTAAGAAATTAAGAATGAAATTAAATTAAATTAAACTCATTTTAATCAATTTTTTAAAAAAATTTTCAGAACTTCATTCTACCAAATTTTCAATTAAAAAATCGTCAATTTCTTTGGTAAAAAATTTGAATCTTCCCAGCAAAAATAGTACAGGCAAATTAATTTCAAAATAGGGTGAAAGTGGAAAAAATTTATAACAGCGGTTTTTTGCGGGAATGTGTTCAGAAGGGTCCCAATAGTTACCCCATAAAACCCAAGAGCTCCAAGGGTGGAGGAAAATTTTTGGGGGGATAAAACATCCCCCCAAAATGAGTTTTTCCTCATTATTTTGAAAAATATCAATTTT